>LUCH01002047.1:77062-102534 GCA_013368495.1 Paragonimus heterotremus
GAGACCCAATTGGATTCAAACCAGCAAAAGAAACAACAACGCGACAAGCGCTGTACCATCTGAGTTACAGCGTTAGGGCGTTCATCTCCTAACGTTCAAAAACTGCCTTCGTCTTTGAGGAAAAAAAACGGTTGACTTTGTCCTGGTTAGCGGACCGGCTCAGAGCGGCCGAGAGTTTACCTTGGCTAGTTTTTACCCGTCTGATGTTCTAGTCCGCTATGTCCATCAGTGACCTTAACTGTTTTTTCCCGGCTACTGTCCTTCTTTTTGGCCACTGCACGTTATATAAGTACATCGCCTTTGTCGCACACGTTTTGGGGCGGAATAAAACTGCTTTTTATGCACGCGTCTTTTGGCTTGTCTTGGGGGCGAATACGGGGTCAATCACAGTGCTATTCGAGACCGAGATTTTCGTGTTAATTATTACCGGGACGAGAATCCGAATTCTGCAAAGCGCATTACGATAGCTAGGACGAACCAACGTACCGTTTAGGACGGTTTACAACACAAGCCATGCCGGGAACTCAGAAATTTCAAATTTGGATTGTGTTACTCATTCGTTCATTGATCACCGTTCTAAGAACGCCTACATTCTGATACCCACTGGATTAATTTGTCTCGAAACAAATTAACTGTCGATTCCATTCCGCTTTGTTTTGTCAACTATAGCACGGGGAAGAAAACAGACTGTCTTAAAAACAGATATCCTGATTTTCTTTGTTAAAACCCTTGAGCACACAGCACTTGTGTTAATCAAAGCTCGAAAGCTGAATTTCGATCTGTCGGAACCCTGTACCATATAACACTTTTTGAAAGAAGGAACTTTTTCCTAGAAGAAATGTCAGATAGTCAAAAAATGGTAGGGAATGTTGAATGTTGTGACGAGTTGCCCTTAGAGATGTTCACAGGAGTTTTTCACACTTGTGAACACTTCTGTGTATGACCTCGGAAACAGGATTCTGGCGTGCTGGCAACTGTGATGGAACTTCACTGTACCGTGAAAGAAGTCAGAAGGGGAAATTATGGGGAGAAATTAAAGTTGACAGACTTTTACATAAATGGTTTCCTGTTACTTTCTTCGGTGTTCTGAATTTTTTTGCTCGGAGTAATAAATTAATGAACCCCCTGGTCAAGAGGGACTCATCTGTCTGTAATGATCATTGCAGACATTCACTTTTGAATGAAATTTACTTAAAGGAATTACTGTGTGCTCATAACTTTTGCCCACTTTAGGTAGACTCAAGATTTTCCGTCACAAATTTCGATTATAATGTATGGTAACCGAACTGAGCTGTGCTGTTGCGAGGTTCGGAATACCCGACATAATCTGTACCGATGGTGGAGCTCTCCCCGTCGGAGAGCGATGTTAACCATTTTTGCACAACAATGGCCTGACCTATTCTGCTGCCTTAACTTGGTGGCCTGGTTTGTGCAGTGTACCGATATGAAGGGCTATGCTGACTACAACTTCGGTACTTTGCAGGAGCATACATGTCATACAGGTCAAACAGGAGAAGTCAGACTAGAATCAGCTACATTTTCAAGGTTGTATATCACACTACTGATCGTGCGGGAATGCTCAGGTAACGAGGCACGACCCTATGGGCATACGGCAAAAATATTTTTATAGTTGCAGCACTGCTGTCTTCCGTATGAGGAAGATTAGGGTTAGAAAATTTATCTTCAAACAAAGAGCACTCCATCTGACCAACAGTTGAACGTAACTGCCGGTTCATTATCAAATATGATCGAAAAACTCTTGATATCATTCAAACACCCTACGTATCTTCGAATAGATCTACTATGTACAGCAGTGATCAGAATCAGACAACGCTGTCTTATTCACTACGCCTTCAAGTCAAACAAGCCTCTTATTACCAAGTGAGTCAGACTGTTGGATCATTGGATCTGAGTAAGGTCTACCGAGAAAAACCCTATCTCCTATAGCCTCGCACATCTAACTTATGAGTGAAAAGCTGTGGATGAGGTCCCCCAAGTAAATTCCATCCCCAGTTATCTCACAAGTCAGACATTTGAATTGGAGACTTGGGATGAGGTCCCTCAAGTCAACCTTTGAGTGACATGAACGACCGGGAAATACCAGCATTTATTGTTGCCCCATCAGATCAGTCCACTTACTTTCACCTTGTTCCCGTCTCTGCTGTTAACGTTCTTTTTAAATCAAAACAACCAGTAAACACTAGTGCCTTTAACTTCAGCACTTCTCGACAAATAGGTCAGCAAACTCTTCTGGACAGCGCCCTTTCGAGTCTGAAACTGTATGTGTGTTGCGTCTCTGAAACGCACTTTTACGGTCGTAGCATTGTCCATCAATTAAATTCCTTCTCAAATAATGTTGTGGGTCAGTGGTTCTTTCTCCGGGCCTGTAGTGACGATTAAACCGAATCTTGTGGTCAAGCCGGAGTGTAGAATGCACTGAGCTCTAAGACAGAACAGAACCTGCTCGACTGGATCCCAATGAATGGTCGTCTATGCGCCGTCAGACTTAGAACTTCAGTCAAAGTTGATCGAAAGATACGAGAAAGACTTTGTTCGTTTGTAATATCTTCACTTGCTCCAACAGATTATAGGTTAGATGCCATCAAGAACGATTTCTACATTAGCCGCTGTAATCTTGTTAGACGAACTGAGCACACGGACATCGTTGTGTTTGCTGGTTATATGAACGCACAACTGGGTCGTCATACACCAAAGGTAACGCATTTCCTAACGAAGCGGACAGGATGAATCACGTCATATCGAACGGTCTATCCGGTTTCGGGTGGATTAGTTTGTACTATTCCACTGAACCAATCGGATTACAGCAGTGCAATCGAACACCTAGGTGCCGTCTGAACTGTAACGTGATTCGTCTTAACGGCCCGACTGCTATATATGACAGTTCCCTCTGATTCACTGTGTTTGATTGCCCTATATAATCGTCTCGTCTGATTTGCTCTGCGTTTTACCAGCAATGTATGATAATCGTTTCGCTCCATATATCTTGTGGCTAATTCCCACTCGTTTCCCCCAAAAAAACGTTTCTTTTTTCTCGGTTTTGGGTCAGGTAACTGAAGCGTAACAAAAGGGATGATCCGGTAGCAGTATGTTCGGTACCCGTGTGCGACGCACTGACAATGGCGATCGACTGTCACAATTATGCGCACCCTTACGGACTTTATATATCGACCTGCGCATTTCAACACAGACAACTGCAACAGGTCATGTGGAGATCACCTTGTGAAACTCAACACATGGAAGCAGAGTGAGCGTATTGCCGTCAGCTATCGGTGGTGCCATTTTACTAAAGATCGTCACTTATTTTGGTGTAACCACCTTGACTCAAATCATGCCGTTGCCCGTACTCGTTTTGTTTCATCGTTTAATCAAAGATCATTTACTCATAAACATAAAGTATTCGGTTACAAATTAAGTAATGAGGGCGCACGAAACGTCTAGCATGCAGTACTGACAGTTAAACTGTTAGGGGAACAATAGTGGAGTGATTCGATCGAGTACCGGACAAAAATGTCAACAGCTGTGCGAACTTGGTGAGAAATGGTCTGTTCCAAAGCAACACTGGTGAAACGACACAAGTGGATCTCCGCCAACTCAGCAGAACTTATGGACAAAAGTCGACTGATTACCCCTGACTCCGAATGCGACAAAGATAGTCGTGAACTGGAACGCAGGCCTACGCAGAGCCTGCGTTATGACCATGAGGCTTTTTGCTGACTGAAAGCTACAGGCTAGCAGTTTGCGGACGACAGCACGTCAAAAACGTGTCCATCGGCTAGAATGACAGGATTACAGCCGTACAGGATTGTCTTGATTACTCTGTTGCCAGTAGTCCGACAACTGTCAAACAGGTAGGCTCTCCGCGACTCGAGCACTAAGAGAATGTAGGGTGACTGACCTCTATCTGTCTCACACTCCTTAACCAATTGCTTCATTTATTGATACCTATAAAAATACCTGTGACCAGAAATACAGTGAAATGGTAACTGTATCCACAGCTCGCTCTCTTCTATTTCTGCTGCGTCGAGGCTAGAATTGAGCTCGAGCTAATTCATTGCTTGCTGTTAATCTCACGAGTTCGATTACTACAGGCTTACTTCTCCAAACAACCAGAAGAGAAGAAGGATGCATTTTTATCAGGAAATAGCCTGGTTTTGGTTCCCCTGATTTGTGTTTGCACAAGCCATCGGCGAGATTTTAATGAGACTAGACATGGAAAAGTTAGCTCACGGATTTATAGCTTGTTGCGGCGACTTGGCAGATGGGTTAAACACTTCGATGAACATGTCAACTGGTCTAATCCAGCTGTGAATGAAGGAGATTGTGTCATTAGTTATGAAATTCGATATAATTCTTTATCGGAAGACGAAGTGGCTTCGGAATATAACATATCGAAACTTGATGCAATCCAGGACCGGACCTTCTTTCTCTATCACTTTTCAAAGAGGGTAATGAAAGTCTGTCGTCTGAACTGGCCATTCTCCTCTGTTCCATATGGGAGCTGAAGATATACCTCATCGTTAGCTCTTATCAACAGTCGGTTTCATTTTCACAAAAGATGCCAGAGCATCATGTTGTTAATACAGTGGTACTAGTGTAGTCTCTATCCCATCCAAGCCGTTCGTTGACCTCAAATTGTGACGACTTCTGAAAAAACAGGCAGGTTTCCGGCCTGGTCGTGGGTGTATCGATCATACACTCACCTTGTGACAACCACCGGAACATCAGCATTCCTTTTCTCAGTCAATGGATTAGGATATTTTTGGACCTCATGTCTGCGTTTGACTCGGTTGACCGACAAAGTCTCTGAGTCTGTCCTCATTGCATACGTGCCCAAGTGGAATATGTCAATTTGTGGAAGTCGTTACATGTTCGTTCTGAGTGCAGAGTAAGCATTCATGAGTAGCTATGTCGAGCGTTCTCTGGGCTAAGTAGCGTTCGACAGAAGTGTGCGTTCTCTCCATTGCTTTTCAACTTCGTGTTGAATGGTGTTCTGGAAGAATCACTCAAAGATTTCGAGGATATTAGAGTGATGCCTCTACCAGGTAGTAAGTTAACCGATGTTGAGTATCTAGACGATATTGTTTTACTTAGTTCTTCCGCAGAGAGTGTGTAAACCATACTGTACGGATTACGTGAAATAGCTCGTCTGTATGGTATGCGCTTTGCACCTTTGAGTTGTAACATGTTGTTATCAGATTGATTTGGCACTGGCCTTTTTATTGTTGGTAGGCAGCTGGGGACCGACAGTCGCTTCGGTTACCTAGATAGTGTCATCTTGTCAGCATGTGGTATTTTGGATGAGCTACCCACGATGATGACACCTGGTACATTCGCCAACCCCCATCACTAGTGGCGTCGTAAAGGCGTGCATTTATCGATTACAAACGGTGTTTTGCTCTGTGAGTCAGAGACCTGACCCATTTATGCTGATGATGCGTGTAGACTCTCGATATTCGATCACCGTTGTCTGTGCCAGTTAGCCTGTATCACATGGACTTTGTGAGGAACCTGACAGTCTGTCGGCGTGTATTTTGGAAATGCGCCAGTTCACAGCCGATAACCAAGGTAGTGAAAATGCACGATCCCTGCTGGTTGGATGAAGTACTCTATAAACCGACGTAGAATCAACAGCACCGTGGCTGCTGATGGTTGAAAGAGGTTACAAGGCATACAGGTGGTGATGTGGTCATGGGTTGTGAGAAACTTGACCGCCCCTCTGGGCAAAGCTGATAGGTCTATCTGTTCATAACGCTGGCTGGAAATACTCTCTGGTGGGATACTATGTAGCACGCCAGTGGCGAGCAAATATCCAAAAACTTATTGATCCCTAGTTTTCATTAAACTAGATTGATCTTGCTTATTCTTCTGTCCTCCTTATTCTCCCGATTCCTTTGTACTTACTTGTTACTCACAGACTTCATGGATCACTGAGAGGACCAAGAGTAGCTGAGCCGTTGTACATACGGGTACGACTCAAGGCCGAAAATGGCTGATTGACCGATTAACTAATTAATTACTCATTCGACGGAACGATGGCGTGCGATATGTTAAATCTGCGTGGTACCATGCTGCGTCAAAGCAGTTCAATTGAACGTGTAATTCCAGCGATCAAGCAATGCCTCCTCAAGACTATCTCTGGGACAATACAAACGAAACTGGAAACATGTCTGTTCACCAACTGTTCAACCTCAAATGAATCAGCAATGAAGTAATAATCCGTAGGGCCGATGTTCGATGTGACTTCAAGAACGTGGTTACATTATAAATCTTCATAATCCTCGTAGTGACACTTACTCAAAATAAAAAACGTTGCACAGTCAAACGACTAAAACAATTACCCTGAGAGTGCTTGAATCCAGTTAATACCAGAGTACCTCGAAAGAGATAAGCTGGCAACCCGTGATGACTGGTAACTGTACGGACTGTTAAACATACGTATATTTGACAGACGATCTCATTAGTTGTAGATATTTTGAATATGTTCAATGTTACAGCAAGGAACCATATCTACCAAAATCCTAGAAGTGTGAACAGTCAACCAAATTCGGGACTTCCCGTTTCGACTCTCCGAACAGTTATACATGAACACTCGCAATAAATGACACTCAAAAGTCCTATTGTGATTACTAAGAGACAGAGTGAGGTACTACGTCTGTACACCTGAGTATCTCACTCCTTATGATCACGTTCTGGTTGGTCGAAGTTAGTCATGATGTCCAGCTGTATTGCATTACTACGAGTTAACATTCTGGGCAATTAGGACACATGCTACATATGACCAGGCTCTTAATGCAGCATGAGCTAACCACACGTTTCCTGTCTCTACTTAGATTACGGATCTAATATATCTGCCAGTGCGTTGTCCGCATTACTGGTCACCATGTCTTGTGGAGTGTCAGCCGTTCTCCACTTCCGTATTATCTTCGTGGGCACCCATTGGATGGAAAACTCTTAGCTCTACGATTCTTGACGAGAAGTGGTCTGTTTTTTCTTATGAACTTGTCAGCATTCCATTTTCGAGTGTTGCCCCTCGCATCATATCTGTTTTGTCTCATTGATCTCTGTGTGGTCCGTTCGAGCACCCGCTGTTCTAGGCGTTGTCGTCTATTAGTTAGTAATTGCGCCTTCGGTATTACAACCAGACAGACATTCAATAAAATTCTGAACGTTATCCCGCACCTAAACACAAATGGGAAAATCTACATCATGTTTTAGTATTCAGCAACCACCCTTCACCTCTGACAACCATTCTTCCCAGGTACTTGAGTTGCATTCAACATTTCTTCATTGTACAATTAAACCTCTCTGTCCATCCTTTAGTCTGTAGATGCGTCAGTGTGATGTTCGTAGACAGTGAACACTCTGGTAGTTGAACATTTCCAGAACTCGCTGACACCGAACTGTAGTGACTACAATGTACTAGAAAACTAGTCAGAACGTTTGTCTTAATGAGGCGCATAATAACTTCTCTCATTTGATCGGTCTTTGCTGGAAGTGAACCGAAATTTCCACTTTCCATCTGTGTGTGGTCCGCCATATGATGATGGATGTGTTATCGTCGTTGCCCCTAAACTCTTTATGCAGGTAAGAAGTGTCACAAGGAAGTCAATCACCGTTTCCCGTATCACAGGTCACCGACCTTCAACATTCCTAATTCACTTTGTTTTGCTATGCGGTGCAGGTTCCAAATCAACTAGTCATTATTTGTCATTTTCAAAGCTTTTGCCGTCCTTACCTTCTCCAACCCCGGTTGCAAGAATTTAGGATGAACATTTATGTCACCAAGCCTCCCTTATCTCCATAGCCGCTACAAGAAGATCCAACTTTACTTGCTACAACTGGTGCTGACAATGGGCTAGGTGGTCTGTTGCATGTCAAAATCTTTTTCATTTATGACTGACACTTCTTCAGGCCTCTAGTTATGACTGGGACATGTCTCACAAGCTTCACCACGTTGTGTTTGAACCACTGTACCAACATGGCTAAAAGTTGGCTAGTTAAGCCAAGTCTTTACTGTTTACTTCGCAAGTATATGGAGCCAATCGAATGCTCGTGATTTCGAATGCAAAACCCATCTAAGCTTCCACTGAGGCGTCACATCAACCCCTTTCAGATTCTGTTATTTTAACAGGTGCTACTTGTTGTCCGCTTCACCAGGTGCTTCCAAGCTGCTTGTTCTGATTTCCTCCGACAAATACTCGTTTTTGTTCTTAAACTATTGGTGTCGAAATCTTATCAATCTTATGGACTACCTTGTGCTACTCCATTAAATGCCGCAGTAGCTGTGTGTCAGATTTTCTCCCAAGCACAACATTGCCGGTGGTATGAACTTTGATATTGGTGAATACTGTGTGAACTAAGTAATTTGGATTCCTCCATTCTGTTCAAAGATACTGACCAAGGCTTTTGGGGATGATAGACAACAGGAGGATTCCGCTCTTACAGTTGTTTCAGCTTCCATATAGATTATTTGTCGATCATACATATTCTTACAGTGATCTTGCGATATGGTAGAAACACTACTAGTGCAATGAAGATGAGCGATCGTATTATACTACTCATACCGCGGCTATTCAGCAGTAGGAGCAGAGCATATATTTTGATATGATGCAAGCCACAGGAAGAATGCAGGAAGGATCATCAGAGTGCAGCATCGCCCATAATAATCTCTGCTACTTAATGGGACTGCGCATTGACGTTTGTGACGGCCGAGACGGTCTGAGGCCGAATACCGTGTGCAAATGAATGGTTTTGTCTCTGGTCTTGTTTAAATGCTTAACCCATGTATTGCTTTGTCGAATAAACAACCCTTGTGCTATCCGCGTGCTGGGACTGTTCTCGTAAACTGACAAAACGCATAACCTCAGCGAAATTATCAGGCAACATCCCAAAGCAAAGTTGAAAGTTTAGATGTACGATCGATTGACTGCTTTTTGGCCCCAAGTCGTCAGCCAGATCCAAAAAAAACCTTTACATCGTACTGCAAACCGGGAAAGATTTTGATAATTCGGTAATCCTGTCTAGCATCTGCTGTGTTTCGAAACAAGCAAGCCTACTAGTTGTGTGTTCAGAGCTGATGATTCAGTCGTGCGCAATAGTTGCGTAACAGTCAACAAGGTTACCTCAAGAAAATGTGGCTAGAGTGCTAATCCCGGCCCTGGCATAGATATGATTTACTCACGAACCCAAGTAAGGACAAAACTCAAGTCGACTTTTCGAAAGAGACTGGTTGGAAAGCCTGTTTGAATGCAAGGGCTGAGATCAAGTGTGTGTAATGTTTAACTTGAAGACGTGTAAACTGAATGTTACTTAATTTGACGACTCATAGACTCAGAGGTCATCAATAGCACATAGTCTGACTTGGATCGGGAATTGAATTCTAGATGTCATTATGGTGACGTCATCTGGTTCGTCCTAGTCTAGAAATGATCGATTTATTGGAAAATTTAGTTTACACTACGTTTCCAGTTATGCTCAGGTTATTTGGTTGTTTGGGAATGAAATAGCACGTATCTACGACGTTATTTATAACAAACCTTAACAGATTTGTGCAGAATTAAGGTTTAGATAGCAGAAACTTTAAAGTAAACCATGTTACACCAAGCAAATATCCATGAGAAGAAGACGTCTTGAACTTCAGTGAAAGAAGCTCGAAACCGTGGTCAATGCTCTCCCCAGTCTGGGTTCATTGTCTGATCTACGTAGGCGGGAATTTGGTGATTCATCCCTACCGACTAACAAACACAGTGATCCAAGGACGAAATGCACCCTCAGCCGCCACAATTGAAGGGAATGAGGATTATTAACATGATCGAAAATGACAACATACTAGGATCGAAATAACGAGTATTTCGTCAAACACGAGCGGAGAAAGAACGTCTTTGGGTGGGCAATTTATTTTCAGCTGTCGATGTTTAGGTGCCACTCCTCAGGCCTTATGAGGATCGTGCACACAGTCACATTTTTCAGTAGGACACACTCACGAGTGTGTGCGCATGGACACGGTCCGACCAATATGCGTACACTGCACGCTGTCGCACTGGGATGCGCGCCGCAAACCACACATTGTTATCAAGCCCCCTCACACACAGTTGCATACATAGACACACCTACCATTCATCTCCAAGGCCAAACTACCATATCCCATCGAAGGTCAACAATGGGTTAATCAATCACGTCGGTCTACACAACTATCGACGCCCGCTCGTGGTAGCGATCGATGGACAGACAGACGAATCAGCTGTACTATCCTCACACATGGCACAACAGCTGGTCAGACGCGTTCGGGATGGCAACCCAACTGCACACAGTTCGTTTAACGAGAGAGGATACTTCGATTCCATGGGGTTTTCGTCTTGAAGGCGGTGTGGACATCGGGCATGCGGTAAACATACAGCGCGTCCAACCAGGAAGTGTGGCTGACTATTGCGGTTTGCGAGCCGGAGACCAGGTGATTCGAATCAATCGGTCTGAAACTAAATGGATGCGCCATGAGGACGCCAAAATGGAAATTATTCGATCCGGGAATGATATTGAAATGTTAATTGAGCGAGGAGGAGTGCATTTGGTCAAATCGTCCGCGCCCATAACCATGATGCCTTCGAACAACTGGGATCGGTCGTTACCCGGTCAAACGGTCACCACTGGAGCAGTGTGGCAGCCGAAAATAGTTCGAACCAGTCATGCAGGACCACAGAACGTATTAACTACACGTACGAGCTTAGAAGCAACAAGTCAACGGTATGATGAGTCTATTGGAGTTAGTCACAATGTATCACCATTACCGTTTGGACAGCCCCCTCCTAAGCCAGGTGAATCTCTGGTTACACAGGGAACAGATGGTCGATTTCGTCAGATCAAGCATTCAAGTTATAACTCCCCTATGGGACTATACACCACGAACAATCTAAATCAAACGTTTGAGAGAACCGTGTCTTCCGTCTCCAGCACAGGTGTCAATCGGCCAGCTCCTAGACCAAGCGGTGGAGCAAGACCGAGGACTGACACAGATACCAAATACTGTGGCTCATGTGGGGAATTTATTCGTGATGTTTTCGTCAGAGTTCAAGGCCGAGTGCCCATGCACCCGGAATGCTTGAAATGTTGCAAATGTGGAGTTGGGTTGCGCAACGTTGGTTATTTTTATATAGATGAAAAACTCTACTGTGAACGTCATGCCAAACAAGCTGCTCCACCTCCAGAACCAGGGATGAAACCAGTTGTGGTCTACAAGTGATCAGAAACGTGGGTGATAATAGTCTGATTCTGCTTAAATTCAGTCGGTTAATCAACCAACAAACCCATAATCATCAACAATAATCACAGCAAAAACAGTCATAACTAGACAACGTGAGAGACAATGAATTCGTGCGCCTTCAACGTAGGAGTGTAGAACGACTCCTGCTACATTCTATACTCTGTGTGCAAGTTCAGCATTAACAACTACCTCTATGCATTTAATCCGGGTAAGCTGAACCTTGTGTTATTTGAAGACGCAGGCTTCAATACCTCAACTCCTCCCGAACTCTGTCTCTCTCTCTCTCTCTCTTTGTCATGCACGGTACCCTGTATGTAGGCATAAATCTATGCATACCATTTGAACTGACCTTGCAGTGCTGCTTGATCAACTAGTTGGGTTAGTCCAGTGATAATGGAAGACTCACAGGTTCTGCATTTTGCATTGGAAAAAAAATAAAATAAAAACAAAGTATCATTAGTTTTTATTGTTAATTATATGTTTATTAAGAATAGAACAAGCTTGGAAGATTGTTACGAGTTCACTGTGTGGCTAGATATTCCTGCTGATGTATGCTGATGCACAGTGTACCCTCCATGTTACTTATACTGTAATTTACCGTTATAAGAAGTGTATGTGGTTGTATGGGCAAAATATACCCCACAGTTAGATTATGCGGACGTACAAACCATCTAGGAAACCTAGTGACGAACACGATAACGGTCTAGGAGTGATCTGGAATACGTAGACGTACTGAACACACTATGGACTAAACGGAATGTGAAGTTCAACGAACATTAGACAATCGGAAATTTCATATTAAAAATACGAGAAAAACAGCACGTAATGCAGGTAAATTGCCACCAGTTACATTTAAGGTCACAATCTCTCCGGTGGGATGGGCAAAAGAATCATTCGTTACTTTCTGGAATTACAGAATGTGATCTTTTACCTAGTACCTCTGGGAGGTAGTCAAGGATAGTAGTGTGATTCCAAAGTCTTTAGTCTGAGGAATGAACCAAATGGTTTCAGTAAATCATTCTCCTTATTAATAAGTTGCTAGTCGCATATAATGTTGTACATGTCGACTAAAGAAACCACAATCGCGGCTGAATAATGAAAGGATACGAATGGTGTATGACATAATGAACTTCTGATGGTATAAGTAGTCAAAAGAACTAGGAGAACAACAGAGGACCTTGTGTAGTCCATATCGTACTTCAGTCATTCTCGAACTGCGTTATCAGTGTAGTGTGCTGGTTAAGGTACTGAAGAGCGGGGATGTGATCAGCCGAGTCCAACTCGTGTATATCACCTACTATGATGATGGTAACATTTGTCTGTTTACGCCTTACTTCGTGATTCTTAGGGACGAACTTAGCCTAACTGTACGTTTGCTGGTGAATTCCATAAAAACAGCAAGATTTTTCTATTAAGTTTTCATTATACGGCTGCCTGATTTTACTTTCTTCTTGCCAATTACTCCGCTGTTATTGATTTTGTAGTCCATTAGTCGATACAAAGTATTTTACACGTGGGTTTGTATGGACCACCCAAGCAGTTAGTTGTTGCCTGTGTGGCCGGTGACAAAACAGGTGCGTGTGAAATCATGAGGTTAACAAAATATCAGCAGAATCATCGTACGCATGGCCAGTAATAATTTGTAAACATGATTATAAATGATATGTGTACGTCCCTTTCGTTAGGAGTTCGGTTGTCGGTAGTCAGTATGGTCAAGGTCATGTCACAATAACTTTAGCTAATGGAGGAAAATGTGAACCATATCAGTATCCAGTGTTGACGCTTGATGTTGTCCTAAACTGTGTGAAATCACATCAATGAAATGAAAAGTTGAGTCGATTTAATGATAGTCTACTTGTCGGAGAGAATTCGATTATTGAACTGCAGTTAAACAGGTTACCCAAAGTCTGGGGCCTAAGTATGGTAGGATAGGGATAAGAGTATCATTTTTAACATTTTTTTGATGCAGTCATCATGGACATTAATCTATGAAAGCAGTTCTTCCCCGGACACAAGTCACCATTCGGTATCCAAGTTTAGAGCCTCCTCCTACTTATCCGACATTTTCTCAAGCAAATTCTTCTCCTGTAGTCGAAACGTGTGGTCACCGAAAATCAAGCCTGAAGAACGCACCACCGAATTCAGTTATCGAAATTCATGCTGTTCGCAGTCGCCTATCGTTGTACTCTTAAAGCAACACACTTTTCGTCAAATATCTGCAAGATATTTTTCCCCATTTAATCAAGCAATTGACCATTCATATGGCTTACTAGAGGCTGATGATCGCAGTTTCATGCTGCCTACAATCGACGAGTGAAACACCTGAAGTGTCCTAGAAAACTTTGAGTAGCAAGTTCTTAGATGTAGGGGAATCGTACGACTTGATTCGCACTGAGAACTGCTTAATTGCCGTGTTCAAGCTTTGTAAGCACTTTTCATTCTTTCTTGCAATCAACACGCAAGGATCTACTTGCTCGTCCCCATGGACTATCCTAAAACTGATGTTGGAATCAACCTGATCAGCTTTCTCTATCTTGTTACCAGTGGAAGTGCACACTAACCAATCACTTTCGGTATGCACAACTATTCCAGCAAGATCGTTACAATGCTGCTCTTAAGTAAACGAAAACCAACGGTTTTCGTAATCCCTGCTAACTTCTATCGTTGGTTTGATCCATTGGGCGTTCCAAAGCATAACTATTTTCAGAAGGCATCACCACCACGGATCCATCATAGTGTATTCCGACTTCGGTCAATTGTACATAGATGTTCGTTACGACAGCACCTTGTCGGTCCAAAAACTGCCGGACAAATAGATCCTCACAACATCCTCAGTTCATTAACCGGAAACGAACAACTTGGAATAAGTCATTAAGTAATTGGAGCCAAACAGTAATATTTCGCTTGGTGATGCACGTGACTTGGCATTACTAACACTCAGAGATAGAGGGTACAGAGAACTTTTTTCGAACAATCAACTTACCACCGTTCCTTTATGCTGTAACGGGATCATTAGGATTCACCAGTAGATGTTAGATAAAGACAGTTGATATCTGGTGCATAACGGACTTGAAAACAAATATTCTGTACTGGCAATTACCTGAAACGTTAAATTAAAACACAACTACGCTTACGACCAGGCTTTGTTTGCCTAATAAGGTTTTTCCAGGCATGGCTACCACATACAACCTCAAGGTCAACGGATTCACGTGGCTTTAGGTGTATTTGTTTCGTTGAGTTGTTCACGTATTATGAGGAAGATCAGCCACCAAGTGCGTTGTAAACAACGCTACAAGAAGTGGCCAGGACTGATGGATAATCGTATATCTTTGTCGCACAATGTAAACATTATGTGATGCCTAACGTCACAAAGTCTTCTTATTCAGCAGAAATGTTCATATGTACGCTGAAAATCAACTGTCGCCATCAGTAGATGTGTTGATGAATTCCATTGTTGGTTGGTCGAGACAGCGCTACCATGGCGAGCTTTGTGGACCTCAAATGCACAGCAAAGTGGTTAGGTATGTGAGTACCAAGATGAGACTTGCAAACTCCAAACGCGATTTCCTAAGGCGGTTGGCAAGGCGTACTCCACTTAAAGGCATGCGGTTTCTGTTGTAGCTTTGAACTCAGTAGAAGTCCAGGTATTTCACAAAAAACCGCTCCCAACTGAACAGATTCTTCATGTCACTCGTTAGTGATAAACTTACTTTTTGGATTATTGGTGAGTAGCCCGGGGAGAGGGGTTGGTTGATTTTAAATGGAACATCACTCACATTTGATATATTTCAAACAAGAGCAAACTCGGGTCTGGTGCTTCTTTTCGAAAGGTGCTGACTGAAAAGTCTATCAGAATGCGAACGTTGCAATTACATGTGAATGATGATCAACACAAAATCAACCAAATTCCCGAATACTCATCAGTAGTGAATATGTATATATATATGTATAAGCAGTGATGTCAGACTGTAAACTGTTCTGAAGTTTAACAGATCCTGATCCTGCGATAATTTCCATTCAATGACAGAACAGAAAAATGACGGACGATTCTCTTCAGTAATTCGTCACCAGGTCAATACAATTACACTAGTTCAACGAAATTGCAACAATGTGTATAATCTAACCACTTGAATGACGAACCACCACTGTTAATGATGGCAGGATAACAGTTCCACACACTAGTGTTGTGAGCCAGGAACACGGATGACACAGAGGTTATTTATTCAGAAAACCAATACTTGGGTTATGCGTTTCAACATACCAACAAAAGACACCCATCACCGTACGGTACTGGTTCCCGAACATCAAGGTTACCACATACGCCAATGCTCAGTTCCTTTACGTACCAAGAACCATTTCATGCGATGCTGCACTCTGATGTTTCTTGTATTTTTTTCTCCGGCTACTCCAGTGTCAGAATATATGCTCTAGCCCCACTACTGAATGGTAGTGGTGTGAGTAGTGTAGTACGGTCGCTCCTGCTCATTACACTAGTACGTCACGGAGTTATGGACCGGATATTGGGTGGGAATGTAAATTGGTTGTGTGACCGATGACCAAGGTAGTTGTATGGTTTGTACAAATTTCTTATATAAAGCGTAAAAATGAGCCTTAATGATGTGACTACAGATCCAGCATTCTGTGGGTTAGTGTCACGTCTGATATAAGGATAGTACAAACGACGCTGTCTCAGTTTAAACTACTTTTCCGAGTAAGAGAGTGAACGGAGTGGAAAAAAACAAGCTTTAGTGTCGAGTACTACATCCCCAAAACTTCAGGAATATTTTTCTTAAGGAACTGTCGCCAGATTCAATTATTTTATTCAGGCGAAGGCGTACCAGTGAATTGAACACCAGGCGAAAGCTTTTTAACTGGAAGGTTCCAGTCAACCGGGTGAGCATTGTAAGGGTCATGTTAGGCTTCGCTTTCATCAAGACAGTGCTAGTAGACAGACTAAAGTTTTCTGAAACGATCGTTCCTGGGTCTCATTTGTGGCATCCTAAAAAGAAGTCAGTGTGTTACGAATGATCAATGTGTACCACTTGGAGGAGTTAAAGGGAAACCGGTGCATCAGTATCCTAAACGTTTATCTTCTGCTCATGAGCGACAAGAAACCGTTTAGTCCTGATCACGTGACCTCATCCAAAACTGTGGACACGACAGTTGTTTCGGCCCTCAGCGCTAGTTTATTAAATCATTGGCTTGTAGTGTCAAGTTGGCTTGGCACATTCTAACAAATGAATTCACGTTTGCTCCCGAGATATGCCGTTAGTCCGTTTACTCATACAGCGAGCTCAGCCAAAACAATTATCCACATTTTATATAATGACCTACACAGGGCAAACAGAATGCACATTCATTAGAAGTAACTCAATTTGTTGGGACGATCTTCTATATTGCATGTTAGATTCCAATCGTTATCTTCAAGCGGGGTAAGGTTCCTGGTGGAAACTGTCATTCCATTCAAAATGTGCTTAATTTGGAAGGTGCCTTGTGGAGTAGAAATGTTGAGCTTTGAATTGGGTGTTGAAAATTCGGGTAGTCCTTTGTCAGTATTACGTTACTCCACCAGGGCTCTTAGCAGCTTATACTTTCATCCCGTCGTTTTGCAAGTGAAATTGCTAATTCGTTACATATAAACCTATCAACATTAGAACGTTCAAGAACCTCAGGTCCCAGCAAAGCCCATGCTCACTTACTTGGCTTCCCGTCCAAAGTGCGTCCAAGTCATCAACTTTTTCGAGGTGCGTTTTTAACCTAAATGTAACTGCAAGCCGATGATACTACAGTAAGTCTCGGTGATATCTGTGGTCGTCTTTCACAATGCCATCCTAACGTGATTGATCCTCATCCTCCGCTTGTCTGACGCAGCCATCGTAACTCAGTGAATCCTCCCTAGATTTGAATTATTTGGTTGGTTAATTTTGATCTCCGTTTTGTTTCTATCAGAACACGCAATCAACCATCTTGTAAACACAGCCAGAATCAATATCACTGTATTCAGTAGGTCCTAGTTCATTGATGAATCAGGAATACAGCAGTACGTATCACATACAGTGAACGCTTTTTGTTATGCTGCTCTGTCACCTGTAAGGTTACACAATATATTATCACAGAGGTGTGTAATGGAGGATAGTGAGCTCTGGGAAATTTGGCCCACACAACAATCCCATAAGGAAGACTAGGGTACAGGGACATGAGCCATCGATCCAGTAAACTGACGCGTTGACCCAAATAGTTCAGGAACAAAATGAGACCTCTCATTTGCATTATATTATCAATGAAAAATTAATGTCCTCACCGTTCTGTGGACTGTGCGAACTGGTAGATCTCAGTGCTGATGAGTCATTTCAAAAAGTGTCGGAACGTGTACAAAAGTTGTCTCGTGAACAGTTGTGTACCGCTTTTGTATCAGCAATATGCGAACTGAAACAGGCTTGATCACACCAGGTTGTTCTGTGGATGAGTACACGGGGATTGTGGTTGCAGAAGGTTTTACCACATTCATACTCGACTTCACCCCTCACATTCGCATGTGCTTTCCTGACCGGTCCACCCCGAAACCAAACACCAGACCTAAATTAGAGCCCGAAAATGAACGAATTTAAGATCAGTCTAATATAAAAGAAGTTTATAGCGTCCATACTAACCTGATAGCAACGGCCCGTTGTCATTTTAGTGTGGTTTAGATTGAAATTCATTACGCTTGAACCGTTCTCATCATACACTTGCAGAGATGCTTTAAAATTTGCACGGGCATAAATTGTACATCGTGAAATTCTTGTCTACGTCCTCCAAATTCTCAGCTAGAAATGGGTGGTTTAAATTGTCGTAACTACTCACTTTTTGTTCTCCAGATAACCTGTGAATTTTTGTAGCTGCACAGACACTGCTGTTTGGATGTTCATGTTCCTGAAAGAGTAAGCCGCGATTCGGTGACCTATAGTGGCCGACTGATTTAAAACAATCGTGCACTGGTGCTTTTTATTCAAGGTTGGTTTTGAACCGTATATGCTGTCCCTCAACGATTGGTGAGGAGGGGTCAGGTGGTACCTCCATGACAGACAACACTTATCTGTCGCAGTCGGGCACATGGATATTGGTTAGGGTAGCTATTGTTTAAGACTTCAAAGTAGTAAGAACGAGATTTGTGTAGATAGTTGAAAACAGGTAGAATTGTCAGGCGGTTTGATAGTATTCAGTAATGTATCAGGAAGAATATTAGTAGCATCATAGGTTTCTTTCCAGAAGCATTCTCCCAATTGGCTTCAAGAAACACGAAATGTTAAGGTAACCAAGTCAGGCTGTGCCACTCTGGCAGTGGTTAAATGGGAACCGGCCCAACCTGAAACATGAGCAGCAATTACCACCATCAATGAATGAGATGTTTCAAATCAACATATAATTATGTTCTTGGGCTCATGCTCAGCTCCACTCTTTCTGGGGGAATCATTTCAGTGCGCATTCGCGTTTATCTCTTTATATTAAGCTGGTTTGTGCATACTCTTAAGGATAACTGTTCCAATGAGGCGGACTGTTTAAAAGTCGCTAACTTTCGGGACGAAATCAAAAGCAGACCTTGTAGCACAAAACAAATCTCAGTTTGTTGAGTTTATATTGGTTATTTTGTGAGCAAGATGTATCAGTAAAATGAAGAATTACTGCTGTGTCGATGTCTTGGCTTTCGTATTGGTCTGCTCAGCTCCGCTTGTAGCTCGTTTCTTTTAACGCGTGGTGTAGTTAAACAACTTGCCTTACTCCGATACTCGTTACAACAAAATCCGACGCTTCGGCAGCATGTCATCCGGATTGGTCCCGTGCTGACATGCCAGTTTGCTCGCGTTTCCGACAGTGATTGGCCATAGCTTTCTGCGAATCTCCGGTTGACTTCTTATCGATGCGTTTATCCAGTCCATTTCGTTTACACGGATCAATCATTACGATTAGCTTTTACAAAATTCCTGGTTAAGCAAATCATCACCAACCGTTTTGACCGCACTCTACACTTGCATGGATAGGTCACCAGACACACTATGATGTAAAGATAGGCAGATAATTCCCAGTGTTGTAGAAAATGGAATGTTCAGCATACCTGCTGAATAAAGATCCAAGGTAAATGTTCTCTTTGCAATCCAGATACAGTCTCGTCAGAAGTTCGGCACTGTGGTAGTCGGTTTAAAGATTTGATTGACTTTAAACTGATGTTTTCTATCCTATTCATACATAAGTCAAACTTGTCATACCTAGAGAGGAAGGTAACCTTGAGGCAAACTTACATTACGAGCTTGGTATCACCCTGTATGCGGTCTGCACACGTTCACTAGGTCTGTATCTGCCAATAACTCATAATTCAGATATTTCTTCCACAGCTCAGAGTTGGACATGTGTCTTGTTCCGTACGTTAGTTGAAACATCCCAAACAGTTCAAAATTATATAGACCAATGAGGCGGAAGAGCATTGATATGGATAGGTTGTAACAAAACGTTTCGATGGTCCGTGTAATTGATAGCCAATTACATTAGCAGATGTTCAAGGATACTTGCAGCGACAACCATAAATAATACTGTATCATTCTATAAAACAATGTATGAATCCGGCCCACTTGATGGACTAAGATACAAAAGATTGCACACAGCTGAATAAATGTGAACCCATTAGTGGTTGTTTGGGAAAGTTATCCCCAGGTGGAAGTGCAGTGGTATGCCCATTACACACTTCAGTTTTCGAGTAAACATCGTTGGTGAATTGCCTCTATGCTACGCTTGGACAACCAGTATGCCAAGAAGCTGAGTTAATCGAACTGGTAAAAGTGTCACTTTTCGAAGTTCATGTGGTTGTACCGTTTGTATGTTTGATGAGTGGAGTCATCCGATGATGACGTTCAGCCAAACGGTTATCCTTTTGTATGTTTCATTTCACAGTTGCATTGGTCTGTACACAGAAACGGAACAAGTCCGCATAGAAAAGTTATTCCTCCCTAACCAGAAGCATCTCTCGGGATACACTATGTTAACATATATGCAAACCGTTGAGATAAAAACCAACTATTCAATCAGCATTGACCTATCCAACACTCTCAGTCGTACAGTGACATGTCTACATACTAGCCAGGATATCACTAAGCTGATCATGCATACCCGAAAACCAAATGACGATTATTTGAATCCAGATACTACTGACTAGAGCAATACCCGGATAGCCGTTGTCAAATCCGGGCTCGGGATCAAGTCAACCAGTGATCTATGCCCAGTACTTATAAATACCTATCTTCTGTTACTATCTATGGATACATTCAGCTTTGTTCAGTATTATCTGCTAGAATTTACAACTATTAAGATCAATCGTTGATGACAATACTTGCAGCTTCCGTTTACTCGCTTCAACTTTTCGTTGTCACGTCGAGAGAAACACGTATTTTTTTAACGGTGCCATAATGCGCCGTATGTGTATTGCAACGAAAAGGTGTCCAATAAAGCACAATCTTTACTGATCAACACACTGGTAATCATGCTACGAGGGCGCTCGCGTTTATGGATCGGAAGTCCGAGCTACAACAACTCTCCGGTTTCTGCTCACGCGCCGTGTGCACTTTTGCCTGGTTTGTGTGTGTGACGGACGCCTTCTGTCGGGGGGGGGGGTACAGCCTGCCATACCTCGTTCGTTGGACGATGACCCGTCCTGTCGCCCGTGTTGTCCGTAATCTAACCACTGTGTGTTTTGCCCGTATGTCACGAAGGCGGCGAGATACTTCACCATGTTGGGATAATCGTGCCTCCGATCTGCTCATCCATTCCATTTTACCTGCTAAGTCTCGTCCGTTGGTCCGATCTCGTTCAGCGATGGCTCATCCGGTCGCCCGTATTGTCCGCGATCCGCTGGTTATGGGTTTCTAAACGTGCCTCGCCGCCGCGTGCTGGACTACTCGCATCTCCGGTTTGGTAGTTCATTACACATTACGCATCCATACATTACGCATCACTTGCAAAGAATACTCGCTAGAACGCATCGCTTACATAAAACCGTTTGGGTGAACTTTGTGATCCACCCTGCAGTAAGTGTGTAAACTAGGCCATCCTAGCCCAAAACAACTAAATGTTATCAACTAGCCACGGTACTCACTTAGTTACTTATTTACCTGCCTACTTAGCAACGTACCTGATGCTATTTCCACGAGTTTGGTTTGCATATGAATCTGACAGGTTTGTTCCATCAAAGTAGGAAGATAAATGAAAACACTTCCTGTTCTCTAAAACTGTTTTTGAGACAGGAATGATTCTTTTTGACAGTGTGTGTTGGGTACGGCTGTGAAAAATGTCCACCTACAATGCGGCCTGGACAAGTTTGCTCACTCTTGACAAGTCTGGCAGACCTTATTAATTACTCCAATAAAATCGTTCATGCGGATAAACCTTTTGATTATCGCTCATCAGTAAGTTGGACGCTGCTCAACATATGCATTCTGGTTGACGTGCTCAACTCGCATGAGAAGTCCTGACTTCGTAGTAAGTCATAAGAGTTACTGTATCTCCTCTCGAAACGATCAGGCAACCCGAACATTGTCCACAGACGATGGCATGTGAACATTAAGATTTAGTCATACAAACTATGAAGCAAAGGCACAGTGGTCAACACAGTTCATGCCCAGGGACACCAGCGCTCATTTTCTGGTCACGCTGAGACAGATTAGAGACGATCAGGTTGTCCGATCACCTCCAGAGAAGACAGTAACTATCCCGTTAACTCCAATCGATGACCCATTGGCTAGGACTGTTGTGCAAGTTGAAAAACACAGAAATCATTAACTTGTTGAACGGTAGTTTCATTATTGGTGAGTAGTAGGAGATTTGGATTTTCATACAAATATAGAGATAACCTTCAGCTAGTGCGAAGCTCAGGTTTAGCGTTTATTGTATATGTCAGTAAACCCGAAACGCCAATCTGAATGCATACAATTTACATCAGCTAAAATGTACTGTCGCTCATAACTTTAAAGAAAACTCTACTTAGAGTACCCAGCCACTGGAATCTTTGAATTTTTATGTTAGGAAAAGCATACAATACATACGTGCACCTATGTGTAGGTGACAGCTGAGTTTACAAATAATTATGACAGTTCTACCGGAATTTGAACACGTGACCTACCAAAGTCAAAGACTGATTTGGTCAACTCTGGATAATTCTATCATGAATAATATCAGCTAGATGCAATCGTGCAGGGGAATAGACGTAAACTCAAGGTAGTTAATCAAAAGATAGAAGCCTAAGAACAGGTTGAGCCAGACGATAAGAATATAATGTAGCCCCTTTGTTTTGTACAGTAATAGAGCAGCATAGGTTAGAGCAACAACAAAAAGTGTGTACAATTTACTCGTAAATTTATTCGTTTCAGAAACAAAATCTTGGTGCCATGGAACACGGTAAAGTGAGAAGAAATTAGATAATCGACAAAAAAGTACAACTCAGACATGTATGCCCAAACAAAACAACCGCACCTCAATAGGCAATGACCTATCGGAACAGACATTAGAGGCGGTCCATGTCACCATGCGGATTCGTGATAGGGAATGGCATCAAGCCATCCATCGATGACGCTGTCAAGAAAGGCAACCTTCCAAAATGGACATACCCCAGCACGAAACGAATGTTGCTAGTATTTCTGATTACTCATTTAGTGTTGCAGCTCTGACGAGTGACCTCGAACATGGTTATTCCGACTGGGGATAAGAATGTGCACACGAGGATGAACCAGGTGATGGAACTTTCACTGGGACAATATATGATGGCCACGTTTATTTATGATTTGTAAACCCGTACAGCTAGTTGTACACGATTACTCTCACAAATGACTTTGTCACCACCACCAGGGCAATAGTTTGAAAGGATGAAGTCATTTCTCTGTGTACACAAACAAGTCATTTCAGCTGAGATCTAAAAATATTTTGTAATGTTTAGTCAGAGATGACTACAAGGAATTACTGGCATCAAATGCGTTAAAGACCTGCATCTCGTTCACTTTTACCACATCATTACAACCATATATGCTAATCTTACAACACTGGATGGTCAGTTTGTCCTTAACATTGTGTCCTGGCCACAAAATGACTGAATTAACTGTCATCCTGATACCACTTGAATATGTCAATAAAAACGGGTACACGTGATCAGAAGGTTTCAAACGGACTATTGGAAGTGCAATGCTGAAACTTCACCCGTGACAATAACCTAGCTGCTTGATTCTATTTTCGAGGGTCATAATGTTCAGTGAAGCGCCATTTAAGTCTAGAAGTGACCACGTGAACACCGAGCCAGCCAATCAAAATTAATCGGACGAAACAAGTTAGCAAATGATGTTTACATTTTGGAAAGTTAATGGAACATAATTGTGGAGAGAAACATCTGTGGAGAAAATATTCGAGGTGCCAAACGTTTGAAAGTGCACTTTAGGTCAAATGTATGTTGAAAATTTTCTATCAGTCAACAGTAATTGCTACTAAGCAATGGCCATTCACTGGATGGAATGTGTTTTAACAATAGAGGCATACGCTTAACAAAAGATTTACAACCAGATAAGATCAGCTTCTACAATAACTCACCCACACTTCGAATGAAAGATTACAATATCTCATCAGAAGCAGTATCAACACTGTTCTCATCGGTTGTAAAACATATTTCATTTGCATCGAGTTGTATATCCATAAAATTTATTCCGTTGTAGGACACGTATGCTCCCGACATCGTTGGGTATTGACGCAGTTGGTACCAGCCTATAAATGAACTACATCTTATCCAAATTAAGACGTCTTGGTATCAGTTTAAGATATCCCAAGTAGGTTCTCCAGGTTGGAACAGAGTAAGAGACCGCACAGCTAATGTGTGCATAGGTAGGCTGATGAACGCAGGGATTGATTGGTTCTTACAGAGTGGGAGGACAGAGATCCGCCGGGAACATGGAGTAAACAAGGCTAGTTCACCTGGCCCCGGTTATCCAGTTGACAGGGGTGCAGGCTAACATGTTAGTTCTGCATGACTTCGGAATCGATGAGTAATGTCTAGTTTATTGAGCCTCGTCTCACTGCCAAGCACGATCGATGGATCGATGTCGACAGAACGAACGGTTGGCGTCAAATAAATCAAATGACGCCAGTAAATCGACTCGTCCAGGTATCAAAGTCAGAAACGGCAGTGAAGACAATGATTTAATGTGATACTAAATAGAACAGTAATAAGACAGATTAACGTTTAAAAAAACCCCATCTATGATTTTCCCCTGAGAATCCAGTAGGTTGAGCAGTGCGTGGTGACAAATGAATACACAATGTAATCAATGCGGTCGAAGGCAATGCATTAGTCGGACCGAAAACGGGGTCAATATATAACGGCTTACCAAAGACATTTATGCCAATAAGAAACAAAGTCGAGGCGAGTTTAACAGAGAGCTGGTGTTTGGATGAGAGAACGGTTTAATGGGTCAGTAGGAAACTGGAGATGACCCTGGAAGCTGACGAGACTCGTTGAACCGTGCAAAGTAAAGTCCTCTCCCAGTCAATAGAAACTAATATCTATGTAACCAGACATAATATTGAACAGATGTTCAGAGTTTGTGAGGGGCCTGGCGACGAAGTCAGATACGAATAACAAACGGATGAACTAAAATCAACTATTTAGATGCTAACTTGCTAATTACAATACATTGTAAATGGTATGGGTAAAACCACACATCTAAATAATATCAGAAGTATGTCTAACCAAAGAGTAATGTAAATAACCGACAAATATAACGGGTGCACTTACAGCAAAGGTTCGGACAAAATACACAGATGTAATCCAGGAGTGCGTTAGTGGAGTGTTGAGTGAGATCTCATAGATGTCAACGTAAAGATATGTAGGATGGAAACACTGTGTAGTCCACGGAGCACTAGCTGTGGTTTGTTCACCGGTGCGCGAGAGACCCAGACGAGTTGTGTCAATATGTGCGTGCGGTCTCGTTGTCTTGTCAGCTCCGGTGAGGACACTGGGTTGAATCACGTGCCATAGGCTAATGTCCGAGATGAGGTTGTCTGTGTGTCTTGCTGTGTCTGTGTAAGGCTGTGTCTGGTAAGGCATATTGAGCTACGGCTCGACCACCGCCCTGTTTTGTTCCAATTTCCTGAACTTTTCTGCTACCTTGGCGTGGTGGTCAGGCTTGTGTGCTGT
>LUCH01002048.1:8430-74940 GCA_013368495.1 Paragonimus heterotremus
TAGTAATTCTCATTCTAGTTCTGAATAAAGAACGAAGGAAGCCTGAAGCTGAATGACGAAAGACAGAACTTACCGGTAAGGTGTTCCTACGGTTAGCTACATTTGTTGTGAGACCTGTAGAATAATTATCAGAAATTGAGGTCGGGATGAGCCTGGGGTCCAACTCTGATAGAACAGTGGGAGAGGGGTCAAAAATAGCATGTCTTTTGTTCATCCTTCTTGCTGTATGCAGCAAATAGTGTGACCCGGTTTATACTGCGAGACGGTCGATGCAGTATGGAAATACTAGTGTTGTGACTACTCATGGTTGTGTGTGAGCTGAGATACTGCCAGGGCGTCCACACCTAGACAGGAGAATGATTAAGGTTCTCAACCAAAGTCTTTGGTTCAAAAACCTATACCGCAAGGCAGACCGGTGGGTGGCAGTGTACCGGAACTGGTACATTTTTCATAAAAAGATGCTAGCCTTCCTCCACCCTCCAACGTGGAAGACCAGCAGACTGATTTGTCAGACCTCTACCTATTGGCCTGCCTGGTATGAGTGACTCTACTGGTGTGGTAGCCACACTGTCCAGTTTAGCCCAATAGGTCATTGAGATGCGTAAGCCGTCACACCGCGCCAAGGTCCAGTTTAGTTTCGTCAGGTAACTTTGGCTGTACGATGTAAGGTCTTATGCTGTGTAGTTCACCGGGTGCGTTTAAATATAAGCCACACATATCGCTGTTTTATTTCAGGACTGAGATACAGCCAACTCTAATGAGATAGAGTGTATGAGTTAAACAACGTAAGTGATTCATCAGATCAATGGGGTAAGTTCACAGGCACCTTAAGTTTGTAGTGAAACGGTCACTAATGTTCTCTTGGAACGCGTTGTTCAGAATTGACATCCAACCTAAAAGGTACGCTAACTTTGGAAACGATATCTGATGTTCTCTCAGACGTAAGTTCCGGCTCTACCAGACCTGCAAGGCTCCCTGATGATTATTTAGTGATAATAGTTTAACATGCACGCAGTAGTGTACCTTCAACTCATTAGTGAATATTTGGCACGCATAACAAGACCAATGGGATAAGAATCGTTTTTCATAGCTTACCAGTATACTAAACAATAATGGAAAAGAACGTACGTGGGACTTTATACTGAAAAAACCAATGAATCTCAGTGCTGATCACGTTGAAAGCTAAAATGTTATCAATACTTATACGTCTATCGAAGCACTGATACTTCATGCAAACAAACTTCACGGAAACACGCTACAAGAGTTGAATTATAAATACAACAGGTGGTGAAGCAGTACTACGTGTATACTATCGTTGTGAAATATTATTTTGGATGGTTCGATTTTTAACCTGACTGATTGCAATTGCGCTATATGCCATTCACCAAGTGTATGAGAGGTGAGAGAAGTTGAAAACTTCATCCATACATGTTCTTGCATAAGGCCACTCTCAGTCTAAAGGGAGTTTCGGCTGTCATGCACAGTGAAATGAGTGGCGCGAAACTAATACAACAAATGAAATTTTTATAGAATAGTTCAGTAATTAGCCGGCGAATTAGTTAGACAATGTTATGTTTACTTGGTGATTTACTGGGTTATGGATTTGTGTGGTTGGTCAAATTAATAATTTGTAATGCGAACTAACCGAACCGTTATTACACTTTGGTGATTCACGATAAACCTGTTAATTAGTGAAACCTTCGCTGCGCTGATTTTTCATCACAATTATTGCGTGGTTTGGTTATCAGGATAATCGTTTTTTTCGCGATACAAAGTGGACTTAACAGGTTGATTGTGAATCCAGACTCACCTCAAACTGTGTAACATCTGCTTTTTGGTTTCACAGTTGAGATCTTCAATGTAAAACTTTATTTTTGGAACACCTTAAATAGGAAAGACGAAACGTTAATCGTGGGAGATCCCCGGATGATTATTTGAAACAATTCAGGATATATCACTAATGCTTGTGGAAGGCCGTAGAAAGGTTGCCACAGATGTAGTTGTTTCTTTTAACTAAACCAGTATTTTGACATTTATTTTGAGACGCAGGTTACATTGCCCTGTCATACTTCATCTGTAAACCCACCGTTTCCTGAAGCCGGGTTTTACTTAAGTGTCATTATAGATGGTATGACTTTAGAAAAAGGAAATATTGAAAAATGATTTTTTCTTTAATCTATAGTAGTTTCTTCATATATATATAAATATCTGTTGGAACTTTTCGGCTCCCCATCTCGATGTCCTTATCCTAAGGTCTACAGTAGTCTCCTGTTTTTCTATAGAAACTAACCTTGAACACCATCTGTAACGCTTAGGATTCATGTTCGTCTAATCACGGGTGGTGCTTGAATATTGAACAAAATATAACGATAATCGTGGCCGACTGTTAACTATTTTACTTGAACTATGGAAATGAAGAATCGGCAGACAGTTGAGAATAAACTAGGGAAGTATGGGGCACATCGTGAAACGTTTGTGTTGACTTTCTATCAGTTGTGCTAACAAGGACGCATGTTACAATAAACCGTAACCGTCGCCCATTATTGTTCCAATTTAATTGACATAGTAATGTTGCATTCAGTGATAAGATCATCATATTGTATAAGATATGTTACGTTATCTGTTCAGAATAATAAAAGCTATTTATCTAGACGAGACAATTATTCGGAATATTTCTTGTTGTCAGTCTCATGGTCACTGACTTTTACAAAACAGTGATTCTTGCTGGTTTCATGCCAGGATATTATCACGCTTCCATAAATGATTTAAACAACACAACAACAGATCGCTTGAATTGTAAATTAACACTATTTTACCAATTTCCCGTTTACACCAGGCATTCTGTTAGTTAACTTCTATTACTGGATCAATTATATTCGTCACAGTTCCATCCCAAAACTGATAATTAAGTCAAGTCCAGCTGAAGTGTTTCAGTTCAGTATTTATTCACACTACTAATGAGTCTCTTTGAAATGTTACTCCGAATGTTCCCGGTTGTGCTAGCCCAACAAAAATACCCCAACTTTGAAGTAACTGGGAAAGCTTCAGCTATTTTTTTCACAGGACCATCACTGATCAACTGCCTGTTTGATTTGGTCAAGACGTTTTTAGCTGGCATCATGTTACCCTGGGGGTAAAGGTGGGTCAGGGACATTTTATCACTTGTTTCAAGTGAACAAAGTTGCGGGTAACTACTGGCATTTTATAAGCCAAAAACAATTATTTTTCTTTGAGCCGTTGCCCTTTTTTGCATGGGTTGAAGTTGATCAGCCATTCTCGGTTGAACTGCTAACTGGCAGTAATTTAGCGTGATTACAAAGGGGTTTGCAAGCAGTCTGTAAACAACTGGTTAACATTTGATTTCGACGGTGGTTACTGGAACCAACTGTCTTTAAAAACAGTTTTCCCTATTCTAAACATACACTTTAGGCTTAGGAACCAAATGACTTTTCGAGATTCAAAAAACTTAAAATATCCAAGTTTGTCTTTGTTTGGTTCAAACGGTGCGCAGCAAAAAGGAAATAACGAGAGTTTCAGTTTGTCTACTACTCAGCTGATATTCACTCAAATACCAGCTTGCAGGCCGGATGGTTTCATTTCACTAAATATGAAAACATGTCTCTAGGGTCCGCTTCACTGCTTTTTCGACGCAGCTGGAAACACGCTTTGCTACACACATGCTTAACTGCCGTGATATTCTTTATGTGCGAGAAAAGATTAACTCAACCACTCCAAAATATAGCTGTGCACTTTAAATGACTGCAAACAAAAGCACAGCCCATACGATTACTTTACTACATGAAAATACACAAGCATTGTAAGCAAAACCTCCGAAAAATGCGACGGGACTGTTTATATTAAAATACGATTTCGAGGTAGAATGAAGTCGTACAAAGGAAGTGAACACACATCCTAGAAAAATATAGCCACAGAGAGTGAAAAAATTTCGGAAATGTACTGAGCAACTTGCTTATTTGGTAAATGTTTGACGGTCTACAAGAACATAGTGATGAGCAAATATAACATAAATCCCTAATTAATTTGTTGCAAAACCAGCTCGAAGTGGAACCTAGTGCTCAACCACATGAATACGGTTAAGAATCTCAAACACAATCCTGTTCTGAAACGCCGGACAAAGCCTTACAAGTAGTGTAATTAATAGTTTATTCCATCCAGCGTTTGCTGTGTTAGCTTCCGGGATTTTAAATCATTTAGGCGTTTACTTGTAGCAAAGTGTTTGGTAGATCTAACTTTGAGTATATCTCCTTAAATTATGAAAGCACTCTCGGGTTGCAAACAGCAAAGGTTTTTAAAAGACACATACCCAGACGAATTAGATATGGATTCCACAAGTAGACTTTGTGACGTGAAAAGGTAATTTTGTCTACTCTATTAACAACTCAAAGTATCAACTTTCCACAATTTACAAACAGACTGAGGTTGTCGGAAGCAAATTCTTTTGGTTAGTACCAATGAACGTTTAGTAGCAATGAAATGTTTATTGTACTGAGCTATTCCACGTTGTATTTCTCTGAACATGGCATTACTGAACAGCTGCTGTTATTGCCACAGAATATCAGCACACATATGTAGCTTGACCCACTTTGTCTAACTGTTCATTCTGTATCAATTCTGGTGTCACCAGCATATTGAGATAGCAGTGGGCTTACAAACTTTGGCTGTCTTGACTGCGACACACTAAATTTCCGTCGTCCCTTTCTGAAGTAACACGGAAACACTCAAGTTGAACAGTACAAACTACACCGCACATCATCGAGATAGTTATCGTACCACTAGTCCGTGGCATTATTCATGTCAACATTACGAGTCTTTTTACACTGGTACAAAGGGACATCCTAGAGAGCCAGAATTCATACGTTTGTTTTTCATGATCAAGTTAGTCGACCGAACCCGAATAACAACCAGACAAATAAGAAATGTGATTTCTTTTAAAAACTGCATATTAGTTTCATGGAGTAGAATAAATTGAAGATAAATCTTTGTGATACAAGTGCGCTGCGACTATGGATGGTTGACAGACGGATAAACATCAGCATTATACCGACGATAATGTATCAAACTGTGACAGTGATTGCTAGCTGCCGTACATTCCGGAAAACATAGGTTGAAAAATGAAGAAGGGTAAATTTGGAATGTAAACTATAAAACACAAACAGTGAAGAACATACGTCTATGGCTGCATTCAAACAGCGGAGTTGCACTTCTGCATGGTACAGAGCAGCTTCTCTGTCATCATCATGCCGGTAGTTCTCGATTTCTAGATAATCCAGTCAGACTTAACCAACGTTCACTCCGTTCTACTTGATTAGAAATTATTTGCATTGGAGTATGCAAGCGGAAACTAACCGACCCAAGAAACCTTCCTTCCTGAAGGAACAGACGAATTTACATTTTCCAAATTACTAAGGACGGTTTCCACTTGATTTTGCCAAGCAACTGTTTGAGTGCCATGTATCTTGTGCCAGTATGCTACCAGTAGGTAGAATAAGTGGCCCACTAAACACGGATGGGCCGTCTTGTGCTTATAGGCCGGTGCTCTAGTTTGGACCTCATAACTATGAATCCGCTTCCCAACTTCTTTGGTGGTCACCACTGAAGGTAAACTTGATTACTCCTAAGAATGAACGACCCAGCTCTAACGGGGTTATGCTCATGCCTAGACAACAACGCAGTGGAAAAAAAATTAACGCTCATCAACTGTATATCAGACTGGAAGGAACATAAAACACAGATGTGAAATTGTATCTTAAGGGTATTCAGTGGTAACGACCAACGGCTGATGGTTTGGACCCAACTTGCCTGATGTGACCCAGTCTAGGTAGAAACAGTTCTACATCATCCAGTCCTCACGTGACCAAGTAAGTCATATGTCACCAAACGCCCTGAGGTGTGAAAACTGAAGACGGTAGTGAACAACCGAGACGTTGCACAATGGTGGAGGAACTTGAGACAGATCGATATTGGATTGCTTTTATTTTAGCAAGAACAGTTGTCACCTTTTCAGTTCATTTGCTTGAGACAGCTACATAATATGTATAATTATTTTTTAAGAAAATGCTCACATTTTTCTCGTGGCCATGGCAACTAGGGCTAAGAGGTGAAACAATAAGATGTTTAGTTCTGTGCGCTTTTAGTGGAATTCTGCAGCAAAATTCTACTGGTCTGTTTCATTGATTTTTAATGCCAGTGTTCTTTTTGTAATTTTTGTGTAGCCCGTAGGTTTGGTTTGTTGAAATACTCTTAGTGGATGCACTTTTATGAGTTAAAACATGGACGCGCGAAAACTTAAAAAGTAGTGGATGTGTTCTTCTGCGATCCTAGAACTCGTATTACGCGATCATAATGCTGTACCTTTGGATGCGCAAAGAGAACAGTATGGGACATTACTAGTAAATACTTTTTTATTGGATATCTTGATAAGACATGACACAACTGTTAGCAATAAACAAGTTACATAGCATCGTTTGGTCGCTCAGTGGCTGCAAAATATACGAAAGCTGTCATGAACAAGTTGGCATTTGTAGGTTGTTTTTTCATCTCCAGATAAAGGGTTGATCGGTCCAGATGGTTTAAGCTAATTTGAATGGCTGGATGGATGACGGTTTATCCGGTTTGATGGCTTTGTTGTTGTTGCTAAGTGAATTAGCTCTCTGTGAAGCAAGCCCGGTTCACGCAGCCAGCTGGTGAGAACCGCAAAAATATTATCTGTGTAGGATCCTCGTCTTACTTAAAACCCGACTGGTTGTTTTCGAGGTAAAGATAGCTGCATATGACTATTTGTTTTCAGAGTCAGAATTTCTGTGTATTTGGTTTAGCTTTCTTATCGTCTTCAACTGGAAGTCCAACATTTTATTTTCTGTTTGCTTAATTTCATAATTGTAGAACCTTTATATAGCGGTTTCAATTAGCAATCTATTACTGTCCTGGATGATTATTATGATTATGCACATGCTGATTATGAGTACGGTTGTCTTTGTTAGAAGGACTTTATTTGTACAGTACTTCTCTAAAAATACAATGTTTATATAATTATTTAGTGTGATGTTTGAAATCCTTAGTAATTTGGGGGTAAATTTTATGGCACGGTCAGTTCCATTTTAAGAAAAGTTCTTTTGCATCGTTAGAGCAGGAAGTGATGAAAAAGCAGTTCTCATTGTTCCGCTGATGAGATGAACACATTCTAATCTTGTGACGGTCGAAGTTGAAAGAGATTTTTTTTTGTGTCCATTGTCATAACTGCACTGTTTGAATTTTTCGGATCGGAGCATTAATAGTGGACACCTAGTTAATTTTCTCCGCCTAAAAATAAGAGTAATTAAGGCAGGTTATCATCAGCAATTCATTTTACTGCGGTAAACCGAATAGCTTAAAAACACCGCATCCTAGTCACCTGGAGAAATGTCATACGTTCATTCTCTGCTCCAGACATTTCTTTTATTCTGACGAAATTTTCCATGAGGTCTTTGTTGATTTTCGGTTCCTTATTAGTATGCGAAGAGGTTGTGGTAGAGCATTCCAAATGCACTTCCACATACTCCACCAGATCGGGGAACAGTCAATGGTTTACATACAATCGTTCTTATTTTTATACAGTTATTTCTTATCCAGCTCAACTCCCAAAAGAAGAAGTCACTTATTGCTCTCATACTAACCACGAAACCGAAGAAAAAATCAGTTTCAATCAAAACTGCTCATGGGCGTTCCTCCAATTTTATAATTTTTGTGGCCAGTAATAACCAATGCAAGCCAAATATTACTCGGTATTATCATTCGAGTACAATATCACAATCTCTAAATTGTTGACTCGAACACCTCATTACCGAAAACTCACATGACTAAATTGCTATTTGACCTATTGTTGCTATGGGCACTTTGATTAATCTGTAGTCCGTGTATGCACCAATACAGATCAGCAAATATCTGATTAATTTTGCACATGTATTGACAAGTTTTACTCCGATGTTGATGGCTTTAAGTAGGTCGACGTTCGGAAATCTATTAGGCCCACCGCTTGGTAATATGTTCGTCGCGAAAGTGGAACACGAAAAGTAGGACGTAATCAAGCAGATTGTTCTTTGCGAGAGCTACTTATACATTATACTGATAATTACGAATGTTCAAGGTCGATTTGAATACCCTTAGATTAGGTTAAACTCAATTCATACCAGTAGTAATTTTATTCGGGACTACTCAGTGAGCATCCTCGATATGTCAGTTAGCAGGAAATCTGATAGAACGTCGAATCGTGCAGAATATTGGAAATCAAAGTGGACCGGAAAACATCTCCATTGCTTCGACTTCCCACCGATGCAACACAGACGTTTTCTAGTTGGATTACATGAGTAAGAAAATATGTACGACGGAAGCAATGAAAGAAAAATTAGGATTGTTGAAAGATTCATTGCTTTCAAAGTGCTTCCCTCAAAACTTCATACAGCGTGCTCATAATGAGACTCAACTTACATTGTGGAAAAAGAAAATAATTCGTGGTCTACTCAACAAGGGTGAGAACGTAGCGGTGGGGCTGAGTAGATATTTTCAGTTACGTTTACATTCAGCCGGTTATCTGGTGTAGCTGTATCTTGTTGCACGCACCAGAAGTGTGCCCATCCCACGAAATAAGAAGCGTAATTTTGTTCCTTCGATCAGTTACTGTATCTGTTTGTTCATTTGCGACTGCAGTGAACTTACACTGGGAGAAGGAACAGGTTTTCGGGGAAACGGCATCACGTACGAAAGTGGTTGCGTTAGTTAATTAGTCATTAGAAGAAAAAAACGTCGCGCTCAGCCAACAGAAGATTAATCTCCCCAATAAACATGCACTCGGAGCTGACCAGTCAGCCGCAATAGTCTCATCGGTCCATGTGATCACAGCGCGCAGCCAGCTGAAGCTGCTGAAGCCTCTGTCTTTTGGCAAAACGGAGTTGACGATTGCACAACGCCTGTCTTGCTTTTTTGACTAGAATCAAGATGACTCTAGGAAGTCAGCGATAATTATTCGTTCACTTTCAGCTAACCCTCCGTTTATTTCAGTTTTACGCATTATATAGCTGTTATTGGTTCACTGAGTTACTTGGCCAATGAACATTGATTGAATGCTGCAAAAGTTACACTGGCAGGATCGAGAGGCGTTTGAATTCTAATGTGGGAGAAATGTGTCTGAATGGTTCAAAACGTGAATGCTCGGGGAACTTAGAAACTTCCGGCGTTGTCTATAGCCAGCAGCACACAGGTCATTGGACTAGTGTCAGTTCGACATTCAGAATTTCGATACTTCACATTAAATAATGCTACCCACCATTCGTACAAACGATAACGACTAGACGTATGTACCCAGCCTTGTGTACACGAAAACAATTGTTCGTAGGTCATAAGCACCGGTGGACTTGAACGTTTGACAAGTAGTCTTCCACTTTACCTGCCCACTGTTCGCCTCATCCCACCACCATCGTCATCATCATCATAATAGCCATGAGCCTGACCAAAAGGTACTGTGGCTCGGGCTGCCGCTCACCTCAACAGTGACGTGGAATATCCTAGTAGAAAACTTTACTAAGAAGGTTGGACATTATTAAACGAAGACTAAGCGGAAGAACTAGAAATGCTCTGGATATAGGTATACCATTGACTGCGACACATCGCCATCTCGGATAGTGTTTCTAATCAGTGGTTTGAGTGATCACGAGGACTCCAGCCAGCCAGGCGACCCTTATTCACTTTGCTAAATGGGGCAGTCAAAGTCTTCATATTTCGTGACCACGTTGTTGGTTGACCACCACGCGGTCTCACCCAACTGTTGGTGGCCTTAGCATATAATGCCCGGTGTGGTAAACGATCAAATGACATACGGAGTACGTGACAGCCATCGCGAGCTGTGTACCACCGCTGTTGTGGATAGTTTTGGTTATTGTCGTTTAGATCCGAAGAGGCAGAGAAAATCAGTGATGAGTAGCTAAGGATCTTGATTTTCATACAGACTGAACATCACTCACAACTTATCGCAGCCGTGGCATTCCCACAAACCTTCCAGTCGGCCCCTTCCGAAAACCTGCACTAGACTCGAGTTTCGCTCTCATTAAAGCTCGTCAGTAGTGCATTCCTTTGCCACTGCCGAGACTAGAACTCCGGCCAACTCCAACCAGGTTAACCACTGCGTCATTCACCTTACGTTGGGCACGACTAAGTTATCATATGTGATCGCTCAAACATTCTCGCTTGTGAGTAATGGTCAGACTGACTGATCGCCTCGAAAGGAGACACAATAACTGTCCTGTCAATTCCAATCGATGATCCCTCGACTAGGACTTCTCTCAAAGTTGAAGTCACAGAAATTGTTAATTTGGTGAGCAGTAGTTTGATCATTGATAAGTAGTAAAGGATTTTGGTTTTCCTATAAATTGAACATCACCCAAAACTGATCTTAGTTGTCGCATTCTCCTAAACTTTCTAATCGGTCCTTGTCGAAAACAGAAATTGCTAGCATTCACCAGCTTCAGTCTTGTCAGTGTTGCTCTCAGATTTATCAAAAGTAACATCTGTTTTGAATGTTATCTCTCGGATTTATCCTAAGGCATTTATCTGCTGTGTCAAAATCATTCATTTGAATTCTGGGACATGGTCTTACAACAGGGTTTTCTTATTGGTTAACCGATTTAATTACGTTCTGTACCATCAGGCAAACTAATATTTTGGAGGATTTATCTGTCGATCACTTTCTACGGTCTACATCGTATTTTATTAGGGAAGATTCAGCGTATCGCGCCGTCCTGACGTTTCTAATAGCGGCGACATTTGATGAAACTTGTGTAGCTGTACTGGCTTGAGGGAGAATGATCGAAAACGGTCGTTTGTCATATTGTTACTTAGCAAGTATTTGGCTCACGTTTGTCGTCTTTGTAATCTCAAACTTCAAGGACCCTGTTTCTTTTATTGACTAACAATTATCGCAGTATTAACCGCAGTAACCTGCTAGCGATTGAGTGCAGTTGACTTTTTGAGTCACTGATTCTGTGTTGCTAGTGCCGTACTGCCATATGATCGACTGACATTCGATGTGAACTTTTGATCAAACTTCGTCTATTTACAAACAATTAGACAGCGTATATCTTCGTGACATGATATGAGTTTCGTTTACATCCAAACCACCCTAGTCGCCAGCTTTCTGATTTGACGTTTGTTCTCATGTGCACTGAACCGGTTGCCAGAACGACAGTTGTCAAAGTGCATGGAGGAGAATCTAGACCGTCGTACTCTGAAACGGCTGTGGCTAGCATTGTGAAGTTTGTCATAATTGCACTATGACATGCACGCACAAGCACATAAAATGGAGAAACTGAGGGAACGAAAAATCATTAATGTTTGCCGCTCCACTTATACGGTCACTCCTGTTTTGATTGGACTACAGCTGATAACAACTACGATATCCGATGTTTTTGCGCGTTTTTAAGAAATCAAACTATTAGGTTTCATTTTTTAAAAAGATCAGGTTGAACACTTGGACCACTTTTGTCTTTTAACAACTTAAAAGCCTCCGACCTCAACTGGATGTCGCTGTCAGTCTTCAGAAATATGCGAAAGTGACAACCATCGTTGATACTTATTGTTTGACCGATAGTGTGCCAAGGGAGGCTGTGTCCATATGAACTTTTTTGAGCTCAAGGGTCAAAGTTGCAAAATTGGATACCGACGAGTCCAGCAACATTTAGAATATCACCGTTTTGGATCGATTCATTAGCACTGATGGACAAAATGAAAGGCAGAGAGAATAATTACAGCAGGGCAAATGAACAACGTTTACGTTTTAGTCACATAGGATTGTTGTGATCCAAGAACACGGAAGGCACAAGGGTTGTTTGTTCGGCAAAGCAATACATCGGTTACGCATTTAAACAAAACCAGGCACAAAACCATTCATTTGCACGCGCTATTCGACCTCAGATCGTCTCGACTGTTACAGACGTCAACGCTCAGTTCCATTAAGTAGCAGGTACCATTATGAGTGATGCTGCACTTTGATAATCCTTCCTGCATTCTTCCTGTGACTTGTACCATGTCAAAATATATGCTCCGCACCTGCTACTGAATAGCCGCGGTACGAGTAGTATACTCCATTGCAAGACGAAGTTCACCTGGTCTTTATTGGAATCGCCTCCTAGTACAATCAAATTTTGATGTTTTTACAAAAACAGACGCACAACAGCTAGCTGTAGAACATGGAAGTTTATATTTAATTTGTGACACAATAACGGTAGGAAAATCGGAATCTCTCATAAATATTAGTTGTATGTTAAGCTGTTGCGACTGATTGTTTTGGTGTTCTGCCGATAAATCTAACCATAGAGTTTCTCTTAAAAGGTAGCCAAATTTATTCACATGTTTCACGAACAGGGAGCTAAGTTTCAACTCTACTGTCTGCATCATCGCCTGAGTAAATCACACTGGTTAACCATTTTGTGTGACCGCCTATTGCAGAAAATCTAGCACAGCTAGCTGTGTCGGTGGTGAAGATCTTTAACGCCCTTCGCTTCGGATGTTGCGTGAGGTTTTTCTTTTGGCTTATCAGAAGGAAACTGTTAAAGCGAATGTGCTGATCACCCTGGGTCGAATTTCTGCACACTATTTGTTGGTCTGAATCATATTATCTCCCTAATACGTCATAACAAACAAAACTTAGTTAACCATATCTATTCGACTCTTTGGCGAGTGGAATACACGAATGTGTTGAGCTAAAAGTTGCCATGACACTGTTTATGTTGAAATTCTCAAGGATAGTTAAGAAAATGTCGTCCGGATCGCGTACGTGAGGTGTGCATTTTTCAACGAATACGCTCAGGTTATTCTCCAGTCTACCCACGTAAACGTCAGCTAACAGGAAACCCAGATGAAAACCCACTGCCACACAATCCTCCTGCAGGAATATTTCATTGCCAAACGGAAAGTGAACCGCACTCAGAGGTTCGTGTTGACGCAATCACTTCTGGTCCATAATAAATTAAGCTGGCAGTTTGGAACAACCGCGCAGCCAGCAATCAACATCATGATCACCAACATTAAACACAGCAGTACATCAGTGGTTCGTGCTGATGTCTAGTTGTTAAAAAGGCAGGAAGGAGTAAAAAGCCTTAATTATGAAAAAAGGAAATGGAAGGATGGGAACCTAATTACCAGGGGCGACCATGTTTATCCACAAAGTCTTGACTGATTTTCTCACTTACCCTGGTTACTTTTTCATATTTGTTATACTGTACTTGGCTTAATGATCAAACAAAAAGACAAACCTTGTTCTCCGTTCCTTTCTTCTCGTGACTTCAATCAATGTCTTCAAATAAACAAATGACAGCTTACTCAATACAAGCCATCTTCAACCACACAGTATCAACTGGTAGTCATATGATGGGCTGAAAAGAGGTCACAACCATATTTTTTCCAGTGGTCGTAGAAACTACTTGGTTGACTAACAACCATTTGCGTTATTTTCGCTGTCTCTGGTTGAATGGAAAGCTTTCTTAAATGGCTTAGACATTAATTATCTTGATGTAGACCAAATGTCAAGGTTAACGGTCAGTCAAGAGACTATTTCCTGGCCAATAGCAACTTTGTGCAATAATTCATACTTTAATCTTTGCGAAAAGTTCTGTTTATTCATGAGTTGCTGAGGGTCAACGACTCTCCGTAAGTGCAAAGTCACGACAACTGAGTGAGTGGGGGGACCAAGAATAAAAATCAACTAATACCTCCCGCATACATCATTAACCACTTACAAACTACTTCCAATTAATCAGAACCCAAAGGCTAAGGGGTCATTTACTGAAACCTAAGTTTCATAACTATTAACAACTGTGCTAGCAAAATGTCTCCTCAGTTAGGATTCGTCCACTGTGGGAGCCGTCAGTCAACTCCTCGATCATGATTGATTCGATTTAGATGTGAATAACTTTATATTTTTTGCACACACGTGCCGGGCAGACACCGTTACGAGTCTTCTGTGCAAATTATTAACGCCACAATATATGAATTTTTGTTTGTTGTTCTAGTTACCTGTTTGTGCTGTTTCATCATCTGTTCATCTGTTCATCATAGGTGCGTAACACGTCAGTACTTTTCTTCACACTTTTTCCTTCCATATGGGACATTCTTCCCGATCTTTATGGATAGCCGTCCAACCAGTTTTGTTATCCGAATGACAACGAGTCGAGAAAACATACGCACATGGCCACTCTTTTCATTACATAAACTAATAAACGTGGGAGATCAGAAATGGCTCAGCTGTATGATTTAAATTTTCCGGGACAATTTTTATGACTGTGGATGTTGAACATGGTTCACATTTTGTGGCTTGACGTCTACTACTGATATATTAAAGTTTCATGATCACTTGATCTGTTATAGTATGCCACATTAACCTGCAAGCCTGTGATCGTCTACCAGCATAAATAAATTTTCAAGGTGCACATCTTCAAGCTAACACACTGAGACCACTTTCATCCTTGAAGGAACTCATCACGGGAACTTAGACAAGATTGAAAACATAACGACAAACCTTTGTGTCACAAACCAAAACACTTGTTCACTTCCGTGCACTTTTTATTATACTGCTAACTATGAAACTTTGGCATAATGAATTGAAGAGTGTAATACATTCTGACCTAATCCATCTGGCTAATGTTCTTCTCCGTTGTTAGCGCCAACTGGAGGCTTGCTGTGGACGTTAAGTTTTAACGAGATTCAGTGATGTGAATGTATTTGTTGTAAGGCTGAGCTGTCCACCAACGGTGGTACATCCATGACTGACATTGTTCCTTCCTCATCACACAACAGTCTGGAGAAACTGGTTCCAATTTATTAGTTCAAAGGGAAACAGGAACTCAACCTTATTTCTAACGAAACGTATTTCAGAAAATAAACGGGAACATCACGACACTCACATCTTGAAATCAAATAATCGTGTTGAGAGCGGCAGTAAGACAACATTTCAATTAGCAACCAGCGGCCCCTTATCCTTCATCGTTCCTCCTCATTAAGTGCACCTTCTTCGCAGATGATGCAGCTATTCAAATAAACAACAGTTCTTCTGACGGACTCAAGCACTTAGTATGCAAGCACATAGACAGTAACCCGGGAGAAGATCGCGATCAGCCGTAACCAACTTGCTAGCAGCTCCATTCTTTCGTTTATGCCAAACTGTCATTTACAAGGTAATCAGCCTGAACTGGTCATTTGAGACGTAGACAAAAAGTGTCATGGCTATCTATGTCTAATCACTGCGAAAAATAACTTAACAATATTGCTGTATCCTCGTTACAAAGTGTTACCATTCCAAACTCATTCCTGTCTACCGTTTGATGTCACCCGATGCCGGTTATTGATTTGTAGTTTGGATTATTGTTGAACTAGAATAGTTTGTGACTGTCTAATGTATGTTGTCTTGCTTTCAACTGCGCCTCGGTTGACTGCTTCCAACCTGTGTTCAGCTTAAGTATAGCTGTGTGGTTCACTGAATGATGTTTCATACCCTCTCAATCACTTGCGTATCTTAGGGTATCTTGTGCATCCTATGCGTATATGTCAATCAAACATCAATTTTGATTGAGGAATATGTTGACGTTTTCTTGAAATGATCTGTTGGTATTGAACACATACCAGTGCAAATTTAAATCTGTGGTCAGGTCCGTATGGGATTGTTTTACACGGAACGAATGCCAATAACCTCACACTAGAAATGGCTGAATAATCATATTCCAACGTTCAACCACAACCCTGTATGTGTTGAAGTTGCCGGATTACTGTGAAGAGAGAATAAACCTTGTTGTTCTGTTCACTCCGATCGACGATCCGTGATCAGGACTTCTCAGTTATGTGAAGGCAACCCTCTTCATTGAACCAACTGATCACACATATATTTATCCCGTCATGAATTTACACTCCGTCTCTTGCGTCACTCTCAACACCAATAACTGTACATTAAGGATGACTGAATACTAATGTGCAAACAATTAACTGCACCCTTGTGTGAATGGTGTTCTGGTTGTTGGTTAGCTCTAATGCCAGCGAAACTTTAGTCTAGTGCTTCTGTTTGAACTCCACTCGCCAAGTGGCTTATGCGAATATGAGTGCTGTGTCAAAATGTAGGTGGCAATCACTTTGAATAGTCAACATCCTCGAACTTAAGTCTTTGGTTGTATTGTTGCGGATATTCATAACGATTATGAAACTGATGGGGGCAATTACGACGATTATTACAATGATCATAATGACGATGGTGCTGCTGCTTGTGAAGTAAGTTGATAGGGGTTAGTAATGATGTCAGTGATTGTCATGATACCGATAACTGTGTGATTCTACCTGAATTCGCTAGTTAAAACTATTCTTTTCAGCTGCATTCAGTCCTATGGACAATGATAAGGATAATAATCCCGGAAAAGTCACGTAATAAATCGTGAAATATCTACTGTAGGGCTTTTTTAATCACCACCTCAGTTACCATAGTGATGGTATTGTAGTCCTTTTACAGTTGGCGGGCAACAATAGACGAACGAATCATGTCTGAGCAGGATAAATCAATGACGGTTACAGTGTAACGGGGTGATTCCTACTAATAATACGATTAGGACGGACAGAAAAGTTTCATGAAACACATTTTACTCACTATTCTGTAACAGTTTGCAGTCAGAAATGAGAAGATAATGACGGATGAAACTGCAAAAGTCAAAGTGAAGCTTCAGTTTAATGTCTACTTGCGGCTTACATAAATACACAATGGAACTGAGGATAGTGAAACAACGTTATGAAATAGGATGATCATTTGCTTTCGAAAACAAGGAACTGGGTTTGTCCGCCAGTTTGTCAGAGCCTTTGTACACTTCAAAGTGTGTTGTAATTTTGAACGGAAAAACATTAGGAATGTCACAATGGCGTCAAGTTCATGTTGGGCCTTTCTTAAAAGTTGCGAACATTAACATTGCACTTTGTCTTATTTGCTGAATCGGTTGACAATTAACGGGTGTGCTCACCAAATCGTGTTCCTAGTCGCTTTGATGTTTGGCCTGTACATCTGCTTCCGCAGGTAATAATGAGACGCTTAGTTATGCATGGTCTGTAGCCAATGTATGTGGGGTCTTTTGCGACCGACATTAGAGCAGCCATTGTCTTGTGAGAAACTACGAATGTACTTGGTGTTATACGTTCAATCTGGTGATCTTCATTAGTTCGGAAATTTAAGATCATCATTCTTCATCATTATCTAGCTAAGACTGGCAATTTCAGTCACTGACAAGTTAGGCTGTTTCATTGCATAACGCTATTGCTGATAATAACATTACTGAGGACAATGAAACAGTTATGTTTGTGACTGAAGAAAAGTCTGCCTAAAATAACTAAGAAACGGGCTACTTGCTCAAAAACAATTGTGTTCATAATATAACCACCTACCAGAGACAGAACTTATTAATAAAAACGGCTAAAATATGTGTGTTGTTCTGCAGTCACTCACGTTTTCATTGTGACCCATTTTTCTGTGAACTGATCTAAATCGTTTCTTTTCTTCTGTAACTTCAATAATCCATAATCGATCAAATTTTGAGCTAATTTGATAGCCTGCTGCAGTGTTTGGCGTAAATGATTGTGCTACTTGTACAATATTAACCATGTGTCATTCAGGCAAATGAGCACGTAAAACCTCTTGTCCTATTTCTAATATGTTACGAATCGATCAATAATGGCACATGACTATTTCCGCTGACCAACTTAAATGTTAGCCTGTTTTACAACATCATTTTTACTAATAAAGACCTAGCAATTGGGCACATCTTATTTGCGTCAGTTTGAAATAGGAAAACTGAACTGAACTGATTTGATATGCTCCACTAGTCTGTATGGCATGAAAATTGTGTAAAAAAATGGTACGTGAAAAGTGGTTGATTATATTTTATTTTCACTGGTCATTACTAGTACATAACGTCTTCTAAACGATGCAGACCTCAGTAAGCCTTCGTTATGAGATGAATTACTAGGTGCAACAAAATTGCGGAAATGTTTAATCGCCCTCAGCAACTTCACAATCCACAGTACAACTGCAAAAGCCTTTGAGTGCTTTCATTCTGTACCAGAATAGGGAATTCCTTTCAAACACGTGAGGAAATATTGTATCCCAAGGTCTGTACTCGAGCTTGTTGGAAATTTTCACTTGCAAGTTTCAGCGAATGAATTGGAAACATCATTGCAACTAGAACCTACGAGGCCCATCGGCCAGCCTGCCTGAATCAGCATACTGAAAGTTGAAGGTGATGTGGTGTCTACATAACCAACTCCTGCCAGACTGAATCACCTTTAACCTAAGAGAATTTTCAACAAATGAAAGCCGTAATAAGTTAGACCGAAATGCATCTTCTCTATTGATTCGATTATGTATACCAGTTGCAAAAGAACATAACACTTTCCCCGTTGCTTGCGTCAAACCATATTGGTGGTCGGAGGTACAATGTGACAAAATGCTCTATTTAATAAACATCGGGTACACTGACGACATTGAGATAGTAAGTCAAACTGACCTCGAACCGCTATTGGGTAGCATGTTTCGAACACTGTCTGATTGTTTTTAAATGGCTTGAGCATCCACTATCTAAAATTCAGGCTGACTCATGCAGCACATGAGGGTAAACTTCAACCGTTAACCTGTTTTGAATTTGTTTCTCGTACTCACTTCTGATTACTGTAGTCACTTATCGACTCAGGAGATGTGGTCTCAGTTTAAGCGAAATGACTGGTTTTCGTGCTCAATTTAGTTGGAGCAATGTCATGGTTCGACACCTTCTTAGAAGCTCCTTCATCTGGTTTGCCGGTTTACAACTACAAGTTCAAAACGGTATCACAGACGATGCACATCTCAACTCCGAATCTTTGGGTCACATAAAATGAGTACCGTTTGAAAAAATAATAGTTCACTACTCGGTGTGAATTGTTTGTTAACAGCCATCCCTCAACCAGGGTTTTACTATGCTAGAGCGTGTTTCGGTCGCTTATTTCATGTTGATGTGATTAGAGCTAGCTTGCATATCTGTAGCCACCTGATCTGTTGAAATACAGCTGTTGAGACAGGCAGTGTAAAAAATGATAGGAAACTTGTTCGGAACCTATCGATTCCTTGAAAATCTCACCCAATTTTCGAAACATGTGGATTCTTCATTTAAAAGAGAAGTACTGTAGCGGATAATATAACTCATAGTGAGCACAAAATAAGTTCGGTCCATGGCCTTAAATTTCTATTCACAAAGGGGTTTTCTATTCAAACAAAAAGGCAAAATGGCTTGCTGTTTAGTGACGAGAAGCTCACAAAAAGACGCCCTGCCTTCAATGCTAACAAATGTGAACTTCATCAGTTCTGAATTCATTAACGAAAATCGGCGGCCAGATGAAGTGAATCACTGTGGGCGCTGAGGTTTACTGGACCCCATATCCATGTTCCATGGTACTAACAATGCAGTTGTTGATTGGGTGCTTCTTCGGCTAACATTCTTCCATTTAAACTCAATGTTAGACTCGATGATCCACGAATGTGGGAAGTTTTATCACCTACCGACTTAAAAGCCGATCGGTCTGCACTCAATTCTCTCTCTGCAAGAGCAACATAGAACAGCCATTTCATCTGATCAGGGTATTTTGCATACAGTTCGATACCTACAAGTACTCGACTTTTTAATTCGTTATGTTTCTGTCCGAATTTCACGTGACTATGTACACTCAAACAGAAGATTGATCAGAGTCGGCTTATTGAGCGGTAACTTAGCTTACTGTAGACGTTCTAGTGCTCACCTCAACTTCCATGATGACCGCATACTGTTACTGCTCTGTTTCCCACTCGAACAATTTGTAAAGCATGCAAGTTTCTCAGTTTTACTAACCAGTGGACCGAGCACTCTTAAGCAATATGAAGGGATAGGGGAGATCCCATCGTGCGTTTAACGTAACTTAGTTCTTTAACATGCTCGCCATGAAAGTGGGTCAACGTCAGGTGCTTGTAGATTAAGGAAGTCAATATTATCACATCATTTTCTTGCAACAAACAGGTCTCACAAGCCCGGATACCACATTGGGGCTATGAGTTTATAGTTTGAGGTTGAACGGGTCATGATTTAAAACTGATGGTAATATACACTTTTTCAGCCAGATATTATAATCACTTGGCCAGGGACAAGGAAGTGGATGACCGGAGTCAGTGCTATTGTGTACCAAAGACAAGTACTGTTAACGTTACTGGACAGATTATCACAGTGTGGTTGAAAGTGCTGTGCGTTAAACTGTAAATACTGACGAGTAGCATGGAATGTGGAAGGTTTTATTTGAAGACCAATCGTATTTGAACGCAGTGTTTGTACTCAAGAAGAACCAAGTATCACCTTCATCGGAATTTGACAGCAATGCATATCCTCCTCACGACCACGATTTCAATTACGATGTATAATTTTCTGGAGAAACGCTGTTGACCATTGCTCTAGCCACCCCACATTACTCGCTTCAATTTACTACTAGAGCGCTGAAGATGAAGTTCGTTACGGTAGAACTGATGTAAACAAGCTAGCTGTTTTCATTTCTTCTAAATCCTTTCTCAGAAGTAAGCATTAGGGTGGAGTTCTTCGTAGTTTATGTAGAGGATACTTTTGTCCATAGAAATTCGTGTAGTTACCAGATGTCTGCTCTGAGCACTACTTTAATGGATCCTTGCAATGCGTCTACAAATTTGAACGGCTAACCATTACTCCTCAACAAGAACATTCTGATTCACCTTCGTCACTGGCGTGGTTATGGCTTTTGAACACTTCAACTTCATCCAAATTCGTCTTAATAATCATACTAAAGTTGACATAAGTTTTAAGTTTTAAGTGCGTCCTAGAGCTGTAAAAATGTACTAGTGGGGTTCACATTATATACGTTAATAAGCCCATCCAACTTAAACGAAGTACACCAGTTACCACAAAAGCTAATCTTTTATAACTTCTGATATTTTTGGCCTTGTAGATTATTTCCGTTTAAGATTTACACGTTCCTTTTAACCCGATTACCGGCATTTTTCAATTGGGACTAATTTTGTGGCCGAAAATTAAACTATGTGCACCTGCCTTTGTGATCATTAATTTCGAAAGCTGTAGGCATAGCGGTAGCTTCCGCAATGCTTAGAATAAACGGTAGTAACTGTAAGTTTGTTAGTGTGGAACATTTCTTGGGTAGCACAACCAACACTCTCTCAGACCTACATCAAGTTCATATTGACATGCGGAAGAAACAGTTAAGTAAAACCCATCGTGAAGGATTAAGCGTAAATTTGCTATACCGTATTAGATCTGACGGTTAAACGGTTCGAGGACCAGACTTGGTTTCGTGAATGTGTATGTGCCATCTACATTTGAAGTCATCAACTGGTAGCAACGTTGGTGAAGATTTTGGTAAGCTGTTCTGGGGTGAGCGCACTCTGCCATTGACTGTGGATTGTCGGCAGGCCAAACTTGAATTAGGTACCATTTAGATGATACTTGTCCATAAACAGAGGGTAGCTTCATAATGATCAATATAAACTTTGACAGTACAGAAAGAATTACTCATGATTAAACAATTTGCTTGGATATAAAATGGAGGTTGTTGACAACCGCCTCAGTGATTTTTGTATTTTTCGCCTAAGGACACCGTTTATGTACGATTGGACAGCATGATCTAGTGAGTGAATGTACCGAAAACTTGCAGACTTTCCAAAGGCTTCCACGGTGAAATACATCAAACGGTCAAATAAGCAAAGCAAGTACTGTACTGTATCTCTTGACAAGTGATATATGGTTTGCAAATGAATTATGACCATCCGAAATGATTATTCACTGGAGACGTCCACCTACAGTAATTCCAGGGAGTTATCTGTATGTCTCAAACACGGGGTTATCGATCGGATGGAACAGAGTGATTCTGTTCATTTTCCTTTCGAAATGATCGGGCAAGCTGAACACTATTCATACAAGGTTGTGGTTAAGCGTTTGAATTTGATTATTCGGTCATGCCTATTGTGAGGTTGCTGGCGTTGTGGTTAACACACCAGTCTCACAAGCACGAGGGTCAGAGTGCAAACTCCGATCCGGACAAGGATATGCACTACTGATGAGCTCTAATAAGAGCGAAACTCGAGTCTAGTGCTTCCTCTCGAAGTGGCCTAGCCGAAAGGATTATCTTAATGCGAAGGCTGCGATCGAGTGTGAGTGGTGTTCAATTTTGAAATTACAATATATTGAGTTGAATCTAACGTCAGCGGCTGTCTGACGTTCAACGGTGCAAAACGTTAAATATTTCCCAAATTACCTCCTTTCTTTCACCTTGTCCCCACAAGCGAAAACTCTGCTCATAATTCAGCAATGGTGGGCGATTTACCAACTAAAGAGAATCGACAGCAGCGGTTTTCACAGAAAACGCTTTTATTCGTAATCCTACATTTAATAAGTGACAGTACTATTCTCATCTCACTCCACATTGAAAATAAAATTTAAATTCAAATGACCTGTAAATGTCCAACGTAACAGCTTTGTATTGCGCATAAAGTCGTCTCTCCCGAGCCAACCGACAAGGGAAGGTCAGTAGACTAAGCCTTCCTACAATTATGGACATCTCAGCGAAAACCATATCGATTCTTATGTCAAAGCAAATGGAGTAAAAACAACGACAGGTTGCAGTTCGAAGCACCCAATATAAGATAAATTGGAGAGTCAATAGAGGAACAGGTATTAGTCGAGATTTTGTTTAATGGTGTGACTGTGGTGGGTAAGAATAAGACAACAAGAGAGAATGTAAACAGAAAAATATGAGTGGTTATAGGGTATGTACAAGTAGTGACTAACAGAACTAAATCATATGGGAGGCGCCTGAACAACTGGATGTCAATGATTAGCCTTCATAAGCAATATTGAGAATGGCAGATGCAAAAAATAATGCAATCTACAAGAAACTCTAATACCTTGCCAACTGTTTGCAAACTTTCTCAGTAAAAAAATGGTTATTTCGTTTGCTTTGAGAGAGAACTTACTTTTTGTGCGTATTAAGCACGGATTCCTAAACAGTTTGAATGTTATTATATGAAGTGTCCGTAAACACTTCGATTGTTTTTGTGTGAAAATTCAAGTTCATATAGACAACCCTAATAAGTTAATCAGAAAGAAATGAAAACAACATATTGTGAAGTCACTTCACACACTATGATCCGCCCCAGCGTGTAGCTAGCTCAAAGCCAACCGTGACTGTTGAAGCCTAGAAAGCAATGCAGATCGCGAGTGATACACAAAATGGTGAACTCCAAAAGGTGAACTCCAACGCTGTCTACCACTTATTGGATCTATATGTTTCCTTAAAACTGTGAAAACATTCTCACGTAAAGAATGCTTGAAACTCGGATAACAAGATATGTAAATTCAAGTGGCACAATCGTATACTAGTGCGTCATCCATTGAGCACTGTTCCGCAAACACGAAGTACGGCATCAAAATATGAAACCTGTCGTTCACTCGTCGTATATTTACGGAAAATTATTGATTGCCATTTTCAATGCCAGAGGTTAAAACTTTGTAAGGTAACCGGCGTTATGCAAATCATAAAATGAACTGCCGCGTTTTGTTTGCCAGGGTTTAGTTACACGTTTCATTCACAACATCGATCGATCTGCACTCTTTCAAGTTTACCGGAGTGTTGTGATACTATGGATTGATGATACAATGTGGAACGAATGTATACCTTGGTATATATATTTTTGAATATCCTAATTGCATTAGTTCATTTGTAACCGATGAAAGGTTTTTTGAAAGGGTTTTTGTTCCAGTCAAATGATTTGATATTCGTTTTTCACTTTGAGTCGAATTAAAATTCCTCTGGAACGCTATTACTAGACAGACATCTTTGTTGTGCTCGTCTAAACATCAAAGTAGAATTACTGCGTATCATTTGAAAAAATTAGTTCCCTTCATAAGTTTGAACATAGCTGCAAAAAGACAGTCACTGGTAGATGGTAGCATTGTGTAATGCGTATTCAGTGTCAAGAACGGTAACCAGGAGTACATATATATAACAGTGCAAGAAACAATGTAAAACTGTTAGGTTCATGAGAATATAAGGCCGACACAACAGTTTTTGTGTACATGATGTTGGCTTGAGATCACTAACCACGACTCTTTCTGTCGACCAACCCGAAAGTGTCCGATTCTAGTGTTTGTATTTTTCAGTAGAACATCTCAGTTGCATACACTTATCATTGCTCCGATCGTCCGCAGATTTCCAGCACAGCTTTTAGTGAAACGAATATGTTAATCACAATATCGTTGAACGCAACTAGCACAAGACCAACAAATCACAGAAAAAACTGCAGTCAAAATAATTGTTAGCTCGGTCGAATTACCTCACGATGATTTGTTACTTGTCAAATTAATATAATGAAACCACTGTAACGTGTTATGGAATATTGTTTAACGTAAACACACAGATTCTTATACTGATCTGTCGCGTAACGTGTCATATAGTCGCACAGAATTAATGTAACTAAGCGCACTCTTACGAAAAAAGTATAAAAACACCATTTATGAGTGGTTGTCAAAACCGGTACAATTCCGCTTCCGCAGAAGTCTGCTTTATGATACAACTGAGGCTCATGTAAACAAATATGCATGGAGTCAGTAAATTTAGCCACCTGATAAGTTTCATCAAGCATTTTAACTTTACAGTCATAAACTGGCTAATTTATGAAACTTTTTATCACAGGACCCAAGAGCAGCCATACAAAAACTTGATTTTTAGCCACTTTTGAGAATTAACAGAATACAGAAATTTTGCATGACGTTGTTAACCTGTTTGGTCTACGTCTTCTGTTTCATCAGCAATATCCCAAGGAGCAGGATATATCGCTAGAATTTCACTGGACTGTCTGTTTTTCACCGTAACAGGAGTTGCAAATTATGGAAAAGAAACCAAGTAAGTGTCTTCAAATCACAAACAATTCAAATATTTTGACAAATCTTTGTAACCTTTCTTTTTATTAAAAAGCAAACCATGCACACGTACGGGTATAGTTTGCCTTTTCTTTTACGAATATGGTAACTTCCGATGTGTCTGTAAAATGTGAGTGAGATGTTCTACTAGCTAACAAGCTCATCTTTATTGCTGCCCCATCAGTATCAATCACCCTCAACACATGGAAATGATTAGATGACGTTGTGTGATGAAGCCAACACAATGGAAGCTACCGAATTGTGTTTGTCTTGATTGCCAACAGTTTCCTGAATATTCGACGTCTTCATAGTTAGTCTTTATACCACCAGTTGTTCCGAAACAAACAACAAGTCTCCAATTGGAATGTAACCTGGAAAACACTGTCTGATGTGTCCCAGCCCGGAGCTGGTCGAAACACATCAGTTTTCTGTTTCACACGACCGACAAAAACGTAACATGATTCGACTACTTCTTAGTCTATTTACAGAATAAACGTAGTTCACGGTATCGTTCCAAAACAGGTCTAAGGTCGTCTTTTATCTATCAAAGGGCTATCACAATCTGTGTAATCTTGACCTCGAAATGACCACAAAGAAAATAGTGCAAACATGGACTGGCCACTAGGATGTAGGCACCTTAGTAATCCTTAGTGCATAAATTAACACAAAATTTTAAATTTACTTCATTCGACGTCCGCGTTATGTAAAAGTACCTACCTGAATAGGATTTGTCCACTTTTAACCTTGGCGTTATCTTTACACTTTCAAAATCAAGTGTCTAGTCAGAACCTGAATATCAGCTCATACGGCAAACTTATTCAATTAACTTTCCTATCATAAGTGTGTAAATGGTTCTATGCGATTATTGCAACGTACATCAGGTCCTTTTTGTTAATTTCGTGTGGTGATTTTTGAAAAAAGAATAATTTCGATTGGTGTACATGTTACCAAAGTTTTCGCATTCAACGCTCAAACACATATATTAATGACGTTATCTCGTTTGATGATAAAACGTTTGCAGCCTACATGCCGAGCTTGGCAAACATCCGAATATCTAACCAAAGTTCTTTTGCTTTCCAAAAAAACACATAATATATATGGTGAATTCGATAGTTTGCCATCCGCGGAAAGTACATTTTTTCCTTACTTGATCGCTCTGCGTTCAAGTACGGATCAATTTTCTTCATTTTTATTTTTCAAAAAACATGTCCATTGCATAGGACGTATACATTACTTTATGTGAGATGAAGTTAGTTGGAAAGAATATGCCAGAAAATGTGTCTTATAGGAGTAATATTAACCATAAGTTTTCTGATTATCCTCCAGCGGTAATGAGTAAATGAAACCATGTGGACGGAACTAAACGGATAATTACTAAATAAAAATTGAGTATTTCACTGGTGTATCATTAATATGAAGATTACTGAAACTTAGGCAATACCTTCAGGTAAAAATCTAACTGAAATATGGCTATTTTGTTGCAAAAGGAAATGAAACTACAAGTGTACCTCAGGACACGAAGCTTTGGATTGAATTTAAGAGATGAGTGGATGAGGTAGGCGGTTCTTCATGGCGGGCGTTGGCACCTCTGTGATGTCAAAACCAATAAATATTTTGCCCGCGCGAAGACTCGCCTAACAGAGGAAACTGTTCGACTTTTTAAGAGTAAAGGGAAATCGTCGCCTTCGAAAGGAAGTTGGATGAATGCAGCGCCCAGTTCAGCTGAATGGCCCATTCGACTGTTGACTTGTGGTTTACTGAATCGTTTTATATACCATTGCGGGTGACCGTTTCCTTTTAGTGTCTTCAAGATGACGGTACTGTTCATCGATTGTATCAGCTGTGCAAATTTTTCTTGCTCGATCCACTAAAATTCTTACGAAACGTCGTTTATGTGGAACAGGAACAAAACTATTATATCGCATGTACTGCTCTGTCCACATAGACTTTCGTTAGACCGAATATCTTACGGTGAAGTCTGCTCTGCGCTGGTGCAGTACACCCAAAAACGAAAGAGAACGATCCTTTTCAAACTTCATCATAGATCGTAGGTTTGTGTGACTACAATTCGTTTCGTCTATTAAATTAACTGTCTGTTTTTACTGTCGGCGATCCCGATAATGTCGTCCGTATACATTCGATAAACGGCGCTCGTTGCGATATGTTGACCCATTTTGCTTTCTTTACGGGCAACGAAAATATCCGCGAGAACTAACCCATCAGAAAACTAAAACAGAGCCTTTAAGGCAAACGAGGCAATTTGGACGCGTTGATAAAGTTCTAACCGAGATAGTGACGGTAAGAGATGTTTTCGAACGAATCGTATAAATTATGTATCTCCTGCCACTCACAAGGCAAGGCGATAAAATATAATTTCGGAGTACTTCAATACTACCCTTTGAAAAAGGATAGATTTCGACTATGTCCGTAGGTTTATAGATTCATGTCTTGTTACAGGCAAGAGAAACATTTTAGTTTGTGCGTTCTTGTCTCTGTGTTGATCGCTCATAAGTTGTTGGATGGTTTACAAGTGTGGACGAAATGGGAATGGAACTAAACAGAATGTAAATTCACTGAGGCTGTAATCATTTCAGCAACTGAAACTGAAACACACTGAAACAACATTCACTCAGACAAGTGTAGTTAATGACTTGTAGGACTGCGCTAGTATAACATAATCCAACTAATGATGCAAGTTGTTTCTCATGAAACTACTGATCAAGCCTCTTAACCGATTAAACCGTGACCATGGTATTGGACAATGCGTGGCAATGTGAACAGACTCTAACTGTGAAACAGTTCTGTCTACACGGTAACTTATCTGTTGCATTGCTCACTTCCAAGGAGTGACCACTTAAACACTCATGCTCATTTAGTGGGCGGACATGTGCCAGTAGATGACTCAGGGTGTGGAGTATTTTGAAGATAATACTCAGGTCTCCGCTAAGATATGTGTAATACATTCAGAATTGGTCTAACTCTGTCAGTCTTTTCAAGTAGGGTATTCTCGTGGGCGCAATAATTCTTCTAGTGGTCCATATGTGAACATTTTCGATAAGCCCCAAACCTTCCTAAAGATGAGGACTGACAAACCTCTATGTATGTGATACTGTGAGTGACTTCCTGAGATGTTATCAGCTTTCATTAACAACTGAAAGCAAAACATTCACAAATTACAAATTATCCATGGACGAGCTATTTTTATATTCATTTGACCGTTCGTTCAAGACAGACAAACCAAAATGAAATAATTTTGAATTATAAGTGTAAAAACAATAGTGACATCTGCATTGTTAGAAATCACTGTTAATTCAGGTGATCACATTCTACTGATATAGGGTAAGATAGAAAATATGACGAAATAGAAAGTTTGGCACACCATAGCTAAACACCGTGTTGGGAGACATAAACTTTTAAAGACTCCTTTTCCATGGTTATTTGGCATGTAAATCAAATTCGGTTGTTGTTTCAACCACGTAACAGTTGATGCAATTCTGCTTGGTTCAAAGGACTTAAAACATTTTCATAATCAATGAAACATGGGAAAAACACCTTCCACTACTTACAGTAGGTGTATAAAATCAGCACCAGCAACATCAAGCGTTACTTTTCCTGTTAAGACGGATAGCTAGCGGTCACGTGAGTAGTCATTCTATCTCCTACAAGTTTCTTAGAGTATCAGAAGTCCAGGGGGGCATGCTGTTAGAAGTAGTTTGACATAATTCTTTTTAAGAATCGGAGTTAACAGCACAATCCGGCAGCTGTTGTCAACTTTTATCGAGTGAATGCAATTTACAGGTCTCGTCTTTACAACGGTCCATGGTACTTCTAATGCATAGTCTTGATTTGATAAGAGGGTCTGTAAGGGGTTCTCAAGAATCACGGAAGTTACGATTCAGCTTGATAGCGTAATGATTAGAAACTTCATTCTAAAAGTTATTACCATTTATACGTTTTGGCACTCTCCGTGTATTCATGCAGCCCCTGCTGCTGCCCAGATGTGTGTCAACTTTACCGGATTTCTTGCAGAGTCGTGTTAAACAGTTTTCAGTTCTACACACTTCACATACTTCTTCCTCAAAGATTTGGTTTTCATCTACAGAATCCGTTGCTTTGATGTGGAAAACCTAACCATATCATTTGCACACATCATTCACCGTGTAACCCAGATGTAAACCTTTTGCAGTCCGAAAACACAAAAACTCATTTACAGTCCTCTTCTTCAACAGAGTTCAATAGATCTTTCTAACTAAAAGGCGTGCTCTCTCTGACTATTTCAACTAGATTCATATTTCGAGGTGACAAAACACACCACGAGTGTCAGTTTCATTATTTTTTGCTTACTAATACCTGGCATACACTATACACTACTTTATTTCGTCCCTCAGTTCCTTGGTGGATCATATGAAAACCAACAGTTGGAATTGATTTTTTATGGATTGCATACGACTGTTGAATGCCTCTTGTTTGTCATTTTGTATATCTCTGTTCTTCGGTTTATGGTGGTAGAGACTATATGTAACCTATACTTGTTCTCACCTTACTGCGTTTTTCACGTCTAGTTCGGTCACCATGCCGAAGTGGTTTAGGTCAAACCACTGGTCCGTACCTCCCCGCAGAACATTACTAACAGTTTTCATGAACACACAAATGAGACAGTCACTGGTCTGAACTCCGGTCGACATTGCTGTCACTTGCTTGCTTGCTCGCTCAGTTTGATAAATCTGGTGTATTTGAATCCACGGCAGTGTAAAGCTTACAAGTCTGTTTATGATAACTGGTCGAACACATTAAATGACATGTTGTTATGGCTGATCTCGTACTGTCTGCAACACTGTTGTTGACTCCGTGGCAGTTTTGGTCAAAACAGACTAGACAGAAATAATGTACATCTTTATAGATTACCCGAGAGCTATATTCACTGAAGTAAAAGAAATCAATGAGCACAGATATTTTTTCCGTGTTTTCTTCAGATAAAGATAAATCGATGTATTGTAACTGGTTACAGGTTGATGTACTCTCATGTTTGTGATATATTCGTTTTCAAATAACCATTTGTTTAAGTACCAGGCCAAGTCGTCGATCTTTAGGAATACAGTCACGAGAAACGTTTGCTATAGAGAATAGCTTATGTTCTTTTGATTGCAGTAGTCAGTTACTTTTTACCGCCACATCTTGAGCCAAGAATGCATTTTGAGTTTTTACGCGAATACATGCCTCTATTACAGCAAATAAGCCGCACAAATTTAAATCCGTTTAAAATAACACTCACCTCATCAATGGATTATATAAGCTGAACGTCACACAGTTGCCTGCAGACTTCTTCTTCGCATTAATTCTTCAGCCGATCCTTTTCAAACAGAAGCAGTTCACTCGAGATCAACTCTGTTACTGAGCATCTGCTGTACAAATCTTTGATCTGATCTAATGTTCAAAATCTGTCCGATTGTTTAACAGTTGCTCCACTGAAATAATGCTGGATAAAGCCGACCTTTCAATTATCATTGAACTTGATTAAGTCGATGTTGATATACTCTGCTATAACCGAAGATCCAGACTGGTATCTGTTCTAACTAAAGAAAAACCTTGACTCACGCTTGTGCATTAATCAGTTCGCAGCATCAGAAATTCTCTTCTTAAGCATCAGGTATCTATGAACATTCAGGACTCGATTTGTCTTCAGCCGCCAAATTCGTGTCGACTAAAGTAGATGTAATCGATAATAAGTTATAGGTTTGTCATAAATATGACCACAAAGGCCCGATAACATTAGAGAGCCAAAGTTTCACATTGTACACAAACAAGTCCACAGACGCCGATTGCAACTGAGCTGGTAAATTTAGTCTTGTGAACCGAATCACTAGTACGTGCAGTCACCTGGCACCGTTTGCGGTGATATCAAACAATGTCTACTTCAGCTTATTTTTACACGATAATTCCAAACAAAGAGGTAGCTTGTCATTGTGAGTCCATGTAGTGTGCTTAAGATGTAAGCGCAGAACTAGATGTAGATCAATTGCAACGTGAGACTTTGTGATTGTAACTTATGCTTATACTTTCCAAGGTGAACTACATTCATCTGCCCTGTACGGTACGTTTCAGGTGATATCAAGCATACTTCCTATGTAGTATCAAACTTTGGAAACAAAGCACTTACCAAGAAATGATTTACAGCAAAGTAGTCAGCCATTTTTAACTGTTCTGATAGATAGATGCCACTTTTGAGACATGGCTTGCATCAATGTATATGTATGCATGATTAGGTTTTCCAGTTTTCACTAGATGAAGTGTACTAACTGTCATGTTAACTGTAGCTGCCGACTCCACTAATACGACTTCTCTCCAAGTTAATAATAACAGAAGTCATCAGATATGTTGTGCAAGCTTTTAATTACAGGTGAGTAGTAGGGGATTTTTGTTGATGTGAGTTGACCATCCTTCGCATGTGATTTTATCCCCAAAGACGTTTCAGCCAGTTCGTTCTGAAAAGATGCGTTAGAATGGAAGTGTCCGAAAGCTACAACAATCTGTACGTAATGTTCAACTTATATGAACAAGAATTCCTGCTACCTTTCAGCATGTGTATACTTGCTAAGTGCTTATCTCGCTAACGACAAACTTTCCATAAACATCACTTGTTTGCCTTCCTAAGTATACTAAGCGTGGACTGATCGTTCAGTTACTTACGATCGTCCCCGGTACAAGTTTTAGTGTTTAGCCGCACTCGCGCGACCACAGATTTGCAAAGTAATGAGCAGATACCAGTGTATTGAGCAAGAGAGAGAGAGAGAAGAAAAAGATTGCGGATCTTCATGAGGAAAAAATAGAAAGTAGAGTCAACAACTTTGTTGTTACAGGCACGCTCATGATCGTGACCCATTGCCGTGTTTGAAAACGTTTTCTATCAGCAGTCAGTTTAACTATGACTCGTGGGTACACCACAACTGGAGTACTACTACTTACTGGAGAAGTTGTCAATAACTGTTTTTATCTTACAGTTTAAGATATTCATCCTCAGGTGACCTTGTTCATCACTATCAAGCCAGTGTTGTAACTTTTGCAGTTTTATTGCATGAGGACCACACTTGAACTAGGCGCCTTTTTCCATAACTGTTTTTCAATTTATACAACCGTTGGTTGATTAAGCAATAGATAAGTTTGTCTGATTGTGCCATTATAGTCTGCTCTGTTGCCAATGGACTTGACGGACTTGATGAAGTACGATTAATATCCTGCATTTTCACCTACACCTCTAGACACCATACAAGATTTGTCAACTAAACGTTACGTCCCCGGTTGTATCCACGACGAAGTAATTGACTGATTGGTTTCTTTTGACTAGTATGGTGACTTTGCACTTTGATTTGAAGCCGGAACGAAACATGCTTGTGGTTCTGCTCAAAAGATACATCCCTCGTCAAGCACCCCCATGTTCTGCAGATTTAATCCTACCTATCTTTTTCTGTAGATAATGCTACTGTTTCTTGCTCCATTCACCGTTTCGCCCAACCACTGTTGGTCTTCGGTTAGGGATTCACAGATAAATGACTTATTAAATTGAGCCAACCAAGGAGCAAAATTTACTACATGTAGACACCGAATGACACCTGAAGTTCATCATATAATTACGGTGCACGTGAAACTGCTGGCTGATGTTTTGTTGTATCACTCAATGAACTCGTTCATACCATAGCTAGTCGCTGGTGTCTATCTTGTCTAAAACTGTTTTATGCGGGCTTCAAACTTTTCACTCAGATCACACAACGCGTGCCGACAAGCGTCCGTCCGTGGTGTCTAAACACCGTTACTTAAGAATATAAATTCCTATTGATTTTGAATCAACAACCGGACCTGCTAACTTAGAAGTTATTTCGAGACATTCATTTTGACTTTCATGGCATTTGGAATTGAACACCTTTGGCTGTTTAAAACTTTACAAGCCCACCAACAAATATCACAGAAGAATTTCACACACATCACCCGACAGCGGATGATGCGGCACTTCCATCCTACAAAAACGCCTTCCGAAAAATGTAAATTGTTTCTTCATTGAGACTGCACCTTTGTGGAAGGAATGACATGTTAGCTTTCTTGATCTTGGTCAGTGTGCATACTCAACGGTAGGTAAGACAACCACATCAGGAGAATCCCAGGAATACATGCATGTTCGCAATTAATGTCCATGTTTCACCAAGGCTATCCTTGGTACCTTGTACTGTGAAACAAAAGAAGTGGTCGTGCCAAGCGATGTTCGGTTGCAGCCAGTTTTGAAAAAAGCGTAACCATTCTTAAATTACGATTAGTTCTATGTTGGAATAAAATGTTTAGTATATTTACGTTACTTAGGCTAAAAAAATAGAAAGTTAGTCAGTGGACTTTACGTTGTGCACTCTTACCTGCTCTACGAAGACATCATTGCATCCAGACTGAGACACTTCCAGTCTTTCTTTTTGGTCCGTTTCTGCCGCCATTGACCACATATTCCGTCTTTGGTAACCAAAGATCAACCTGGGGGTCTGTGCCACTAGTTTTGTGTTAAGTAGGGTTTAGTTTACTTTTACAGATTTAGAATTCTAGGCGTCCAAATTCAACTGTCATTTCCAAAATCCGTTTTTCAATTGCAGTTATCTTCTTGACATCAACATACTTTTAGGACGGGATAAGGGACACTGTTTTTAACTTATGGACTACCGAGTAGGTCCTTTGTAGATAACCTTTGAGGTCTGATGATAAAAGTCCTTACTTACTCTTTTGTTTAGTGCTATGCGCCCGATAAGCCAGTGAGTGACGTTCATTCCCAAGAAGTGGGACAAAAAATTTTGTTTCCCTTACTCACTTAAGTCGTCTGTATCACCAGAAGGAAAGAATATCTTCACCTAAATAAGAATTACGTATGTTATCAGTAAGCAGCTGCTTTCCAAAATGCTTGGTTCATACATACCTGCAACAACGTGATAACGATTTACTTGCCGGAGACTTCACCAAATTGAAAGTACATCCAATCATCCATGCGGCAGCTGGCATATCCAGACTAGTTACTGTGTTCAGAGAAGAAGATACTGTTGAAAATTCCTCATTAACAGGCCTTAGAGGAGAGTCGTTCTTTTGACAAAGGCATTATTTTACCTTGCGGACCGTTTCGTATATTTCACTGATTCCCTCTGAGGCCAACGCATGTTCGGCTTGGCTCCACAAAACAACCTCACAGTTCTTTCTAAAATAAGCAGACTCGTTGCAACCACAAAATTATTCTATGTGTTCCTGAAAGTTTTCTTTTTTAAAGATTTCTAATACGCAATTACTTCGCGCTCTTCAGAATGCCCCTCAGACCAGAATATTTCTTCCTGTGGGTTAACACTGTGTTTTATTTAGAAAATAGTTCTACTGAAAGATACGCACAGTTATCCCACCCAAGGCACAATTCTATCGGGACTTAGCCGTAACAGTCCAAATTACGAGCTATTATTGTTATTGAATGATTGATTTGCTCTGTGCAAGTACACACTAATCATGGCCCAAACACTGTGCAATGATCAGTATTCATTGGCATAACCAGAGATGTAGAAAGCATACAGTCATAACGTTGAACTCAGTTCTATCTCAAGGTGGAATATTCAGACACAGTTCAGGTGATAATTCCGTGCCAGGGTAACTGAATTTTTACGCAGTGAAGTATGTTCCGTAGTGTTTGAAGTGGTATGTACGTTCCTAAACCAAATAAAATTTGCGAAATGGTCTGTAACACGAAGCTTACTCAAATCCAACGGCTGCAGCTTACTTAAATTGCCCGGGTCGTTATTGCAGTTTCACAGACGTACTGCAGCCGAATGTTGGAATATATTGTACTCATTAGACGTCTTTGTTTGAAAAGTGGCATCCAACCTTGTTCAGATTTTGAGTAGCTAGAAACTGAACCTGGTAAGTTGTGATCACCACAAGAGACAGCTATCACGAAAGTTGTCATGCACATCTGAATGCGTAAGTATTGGGCTTGATATCATTACCATACTAAACTTTCACGGGGTCTTCTGTCATAACGTGGACAACAACATTAGTAGAAGTATGTACGTCATGGCGAAGTAACGTTGCCCGAAAAACGTCGCGAACTGATTATGCAACTCAGTCAAGTATGCACGACATTTGTTATAACAAACTAATCGCTTTATTGGAATCCTTTTCTGATCGTTCTAACACTATGGTTCACGATAGTTCTAAACTCACATTCGTGGAACTGTGATAGCTTTACGTGACACCAGGAAATGGTTTTCAGTGTGAATGCTGCTTGCTTCATATGACCGCGTTTCGTTTAAAACAACGAATCGTTTAATCAACAAAATAGTTTAGCGAATAAATATATTGACTGTTATTTTCCCAACTTTGTGAAACTGTCCTAATTACAATAGACATTCCTGTGGCTACCTCCACACGCATAATTTGAAGTGCAACTCATATTTTGACCGCAGAATACACATTACTTGTATAAAGTCATACTGCAATCGGCTCCGATAGTTTACAATCTATCTATTCATCTCATGCATAATCGATTCCGCACGTCGGTCAATTCAATCTGTGACCAAGCTTATCACGCTGAACGTATGTACGTGCTACTCTGATCTCAGGCGAAATGAACATCAAATCAGAAGGGCTGGATTTTCATAGAACGCACAGTCCAACTGTTTGGCACAGTATGTGTGGGTTTTGGTACATACTGCTTGTTTTGCATGTGCTTGAAAGACAGGGATGGAATAGGTGGTTGTCAGGATTACCGCACGCACTTATGACTGCGCGCACCATCTTTACACGGTGGATGGTTTGGCCGAGAAAAATCACATGATCAAATGAACCGGTTCATTCAGAGAGTGGAGGGGTAGAAGAACAAGGCCACAAGGACATATATGCTAAGACTGACGACAGGTGTTCACTTCACATTGATAATGTTTACAGAGGTCGTAAAATAATGAACTTTGTTTTCAACTGGATGCTCCTCAATTAGTCTTGTAACAGTGTGGTTTCACACATATGACCAAACTTCAGATTGACACTTTAAAGTACAAATCATGCTAAGCACATACAAAGATATCTTTTGGTGAATACACAAGTAACATTAAAAATACCCGCCTCTAAGTCATATGGAGTTTCTCGCCGTTACACACGATTCGCTTCTCCACGCCCCTATGTTTCTCTCACCGATTAGTGTGAGACAGCGCGTTGGCAATTATGTTTCGCTTTTACTAACCGCACAGTCGTCGCTTGGGTGTAGCTGACCTTGGCTAGATCAGGTCGGTGTTTGCAACTAAACAGCTGCGAATGCAAGTTAATAATCCGTTGGGCAGTCTGCCAGAATGTGTTCGCTATTTTAACAGTGTTCGGTTGCAAAACGTTAAAAGCTATTGGAATACATCTGATTAAGTGAGTGGGATATTGGCAAGATTTGCATGATTTTAAGAGTTCTCTTAGATATGATTGTTTAAGGCTAGTGCTCAGTAAAAGAAATAGTTGGCTGTTCGAAGAAGCGAAAACCCTAAAAGTTGCGTCGCATCTGAGTGTTTATATAAACCTGGCCATGATGATTGAATAACGCTGGTAAGTTAAAACTGGTGGCAATAAGACTTTGTCCTTGATGTAGCGAACAGTGGAGTATATTAGTTTCGATAAACAAATTAAGATGAACTTCAGACCCATAGACAGAAGACCAACCAAATGGGACTTAGTCTGTTGTACAGTTAGCGTATCTCCTTGTCCAAAATTTTGAAGATCCCTTACAGGTCGAAAACGAAATCGCGCTCCTGAGCCATTAACACTAACCACGCTAAATATTAGCAAGAGTTTAGAGAACACTGGAAATGGTTTACAGACGTCCTGAGAAAACGTTACGAAAATATGCCACGTAACCTGTTCGGCAGCTCCGAACCCCAATACAGCACTGGTTCAAAACGCAAAGTGTGTCAGCGTTGACTGCAATATAACTTGGCAAGGTTTTAATGGGATTCAGTAACAGTGTGGAATCAACTACCCATCTCTTATGGTAACCACTCAAATGGAAGTAAACGACAAGGTGGTGATGAAGCGGCCACCACAAGGATGAACTTTGTCGATTTCTAAGGATGAATAGGGTTATGGGTTTTGTCGTAGATTTCGTATTCGTCAGAAGCCTAATCTTTGAAGACATGAACAATTCATAATCGTAAACTTGATCTGATTGGAAGAAACAGGATGTTTCATTGGCTCCAAGCCTAAGTACACAAGCTGATGATGATAACGGCCCCTAAGGCCAAAGATTACCGGTGAGTATTCAAGCACCACTTGTTGTTTATCACAACCTTCACAGTTCTGGTCAACTTTGTTGTCAACCGCTTCAAAAAAGAAACACAAAACCCTTGTTACAGTTTATCCGGATCCCGTATCATTATCCAGCATAGTGCAGCAATGTGTATCTTTATTTAGCAAGATTACTGAATACTGCGCCGACTTCATGTTACATAGAACCGAATCATCGTAGTTAGACACGAAACCACTATCTTCTATGGTGATAAACAGGATGTCTGGCCATGTGGAGAAGACACACAATAACTGTTCTGGTAATTCCACCCAAGAAATTTATCATCATCACCCGTTAGTCAAGTTGAAAGTACCGACTTTATCAGGTCTATATTTTGAGATATTCATTACTGATACGTAATCGGGGTGACTGACTGTTCCGAGTGTACCATGCCTCATATTTGTTTGCTAGTTTCGCAGTTTAAGAACCGATTTTCCAAATCATCGTATTCATGCTCAACCTGTCCTTTTGCGACGTCCATAGTTGTAGTGCGCTCTAGAAGTGCTTGTCACAACGTTCCCCAGACATGTACATAGTTCTGAGTCCTAATTTTGGTTTGGAACCTAATGAAACACATTGAGCAACTCCACCAAGAGTTGCTCTTGATTCTGTTGTTTATGTTTGGAGAACAGAGGGAATTATGAGTAAATATGAGTACTGTCCAAAATGTATCCTGCATTGTTGCGCCAGACTAACGTCGGGGGGGGGCAATTTTCTGACAATAATTTTTATCGGTATTTTGACGGGGTTGTCAGGTACTCCGGGTGGATTAGTGAAACTGGGAATGATATATGGCATGACTATCAAACGTTTGTCACTGCAGTAATTGTAACTGGCCGCTCAAACGAGGAATGTGAGTATTTATCGGGCCACTTTTTATGGATTTCTGTAATCAAAATTCATTTACACCGAGTTGAAAGGTGGGACGTCAAAGTCGAAGTGGTTGCTGGTACAGAACGTATAAAAAACACGGGTCTACTTTAAGGACCATCTTGGATATGCTAAAAGGCGCTTACGTAGTAGTCAAGGTCAGTTTAATATTCGAACATAACGGTGGTTGAAATAATTGTCATTGGGTTGAATTATGCTGATCTGTACGTTGTCTTAGGTAGTTAATGCGGAGTCTTTAGATTCTTAAGTTTGCTATCCTCTTACCACCCCCCCACCTCGAACAAGCCTATCATTCACGCTAAGCTATAGTTTGTACAGTATCCAAACCATCTTTCTGTTGAAAAAGATCGAGCCGATTGCTCTCCATCCGTAAAATGTAAACTTATATATTTCACAGTTCCAGCCAGTACATACTATCTAGCCTTTGGCTTGATAAACACTTCTGCGAAGGCAGTTTGATGGATAAACACAATCTACAATAGGTTATAGGTTTGTATTTGGAATTTAACTTTTGGCCCATCCCATGGTATTAATTCGTAACCTGACACTTAACAGTGTGACCGGTTTCCTTTTGGTAGAGACAACCAGAATGAGTGCAAAACAACAGCCTACATGTTGTGGGTCGGAGCCTACACTACCTAGAACAAGGATCTCCAAACTCTGCTACACCACCGCGATATTTATACAAATATGCATATATATATACGTACATATATACAGAAAGGTCTCTATAATTTGCGCCACCCGTCAAAATGCCAGTCTCACGTTCATCAAAAAACAATGGGAACCCCGATAGTATCACTAGGCCTAAAGGAGAGTCCAGCTGAAGTGGATATAAAAAATAGTTTTTACCGCACAATGACGTTCCTATGGTGTTACTGGGCTGGCTAGTTGATATTACATGCTTTAGCAAAAAGTAAGGGCTGATGCATCAAATAATGACTGAATGTTAGAAGCGAGCAAACTGCGAAAAATCCGGACTTTGACCAAATTCGAATTAGGCGAGAGAAACAGCACGTCTCAACAGAGTAAGTACTCTACTAGTAAAGCTGCTTGATTGATAGAACGTTTACCACATTTGGCCGTGTTGTTTTCGTCGTCGCTTGAATCTATCCAAATTCTAATTAGTCTTTATAATTGGGTCTCATTTAACTGAACAAATCTGCCTACCAGTCTACTGGGGGTCAAACTGCCAGTGTTCGTCAGCGGTCACAGGCTGTTAGCTCGTGCTAGAAACTTGAACTGGCAAACATTACCGACTGTTGAACGATCACTGCCTTAATTTACGATATGACACGTTAGTCAGGAAGTGTTTCCGTAAAGTTTATAGTCGGCTAGCTTGTCCATTCACAATCTGCGTGTGGCTATCTAAGTACCTCATGATAATTCTCCACAATTAATTAACAACGTGGAAGTTTTATGGGGCATACTCAACCGCCTATTAACATGTGATCCCAGAGGAAATTGATAATCAGCATGTTTTTTTTGAAGTAGCATTGTTAAAATGGATGATAACAGAGTGAGTAAGTGCTGTCTCTTTGTATGAGTGAAAATCGTATCCACAGAATGTGAGTCGCAATGCAGTGAATATCAACTATGTCGAGAAAGTGGACGGCAGCTTTTCTGGAAACGTTTGAAGATTGTTACCCGGATCACTACCATTGAACACGTAGTGATAAAACTTGCAAACACTCGTATCCTCGGTTTCAACTTTTAGGGACAGAGCACAGTCGTGTTGATGAGATGCAGGCAAACAACTTCAAGATTGTAAATATGGTGACCCTAACGTTTCAAGGTCAGACGCAACATTTCCGGGGGAAAAGTTGGATGGTGACTATGTAGAAATCTACGCTGTATGCACAACAAGATACTACCCACACTTTACATTAAACATAATAAACCACAACATATCTACTTTACACACGAATGTATGAAACTTTACAGTTTGATGTACAGTTCTAGCGTCTGCGCAGTTTCATTCAGCAACAAGGAAAAGAGATGCATGATCGAGTGTGCTCATTTTTGACTGACTCGATTTAAAGGTCACCGAGATATAGTGGTACGACTGAATGTTAGCTGAGTAGACACTGTGTGGAATGTTTACTACTGTGATCTGATAAAACGGTCAAAAGCATAGCGTGGAAACTTGAACGTTTCACACGCTTGATTATTTATGGCCGAGAATCAGTGAATGTAAACCAAAAAAACTGATTCAAACTAACCATTTCAGTTCACCTCATACCTGAATGGTTTAGTCGGCTGTCGTCTGACAAGCCCATGCAGACAGTGATCACTTACTCATCTGCTTACGTTTGCTTACAGGCAGATCATTCATTCACATGTGCTGTCTTCAATGGGTCAACTGTTTCACGGATGCACCTCGGTTATTCCAAAATTCATGTGATTACCATTTCCAAAATGTGTAAACCATTTTTATGTGTAACGTGCTGATCACATACCACAGGAGAACACAAGCATTAGAACGAAATTTTGCTGCCTTTGAGCAACTCCCTAAATCAAAACAATTCTTCCATGAATACATATCCGTCTTTTGGTACTACACAATTCTGCACACAGAAGGTTCTAAGACTTAAATATTTCAAGCCCAACTATCGGGCAAATTTACCTGGTAGGCATTTTCAATTCATCCTAGCACCTCAAAACTGAAACCATAATACAATGATATTTCGAAAGTGCAACACAGTTTTCACATTTCTGTTAATCTGGTTTGAGAACTCACAATAATTAAATTAACAATGCCATTTCCAGTCGCTGGTCCACAGCAAATACTTTTTATTTCCTTATTGTATATATCATACACTATTTTCCCCTATGCATAAGGTTCTGTTTATCGCTGTACAACCGAAAAGACTTAATTTTAGTGCACTATAGTACCCAGTTTTCCTCGCAGATTTCATTTAACCACTTCTAGCTAATCAAATACCTTTTTCATCGGAGGTTTTTGCAATAGTTTCACACTTACGTTGACAATTTATATCATTTCATAGCCTAACTATAGCAACTTATTAAAATACTTATTTACTTATTTATCTAATTTTCGATTATACCAGACAGATCCACCGAATATAACATAGTGAAATAGTTGTGTCCACTTATAAGAGTGGAAATGTTTAGGTTGTATTGTGCGACTTTCCTACTAAATAGGTTAGGGACCAGCGCAATGGACCACTGGTTGAATGTACATCACAAAACGGCGGTCACCAATTAGAATCTCACCCAAACTCTATCAATCCAATAAGCTAAAAACAAGGAAGAGATCGCAGCTGTACTGAGGCGTTGGTTTGTTGAGGAAAATTTTGGTACACTATACGAATGAAATGAGATATCTTACTTAGAGAGCGGAAACTCACATCGCTGGTTTGTTGATACATAGGGGTACCGTTTCTTTTCTTCTAAAAAGCTAAAATATTCATTCACATTTATTCTTTCGTACTTTTGATTTATCAACTAGGGAACGTCTTGTTAACGTTTTATATATGAAACGTCGACCCAACCAGATGACATACTTCAATAACCTTAATAATAGGAGTTATTCAACACGGTGCTGTATCACGTGGTATGAATTCCGCCGAAAGTTACCTGAAACATAGGACTGCTTTATGTGTTCTGACCGTTTGACACGAATAAGCAAAAACAGCTAGCAACTGGCACTGATTATGGCAAGTGTTCCGGGCAAGAGTTTTTATGAGTACTCTTATAGAACAACACAACAATCAACTGATGCTTATGTGGATCAATTTTGAAATTTTTTTATCTTGATTTCCTCAAGAACTATTGATTCTATGACAATCCTATCTGACTGATTATATCCGTTTCATGTTTTCCCATGTCTTTGATCTGCTGCGGCATCGCAAAATCTCTCATGATCCTTATCTAGTTAGGATTTAAATATTTTGGTTCGTTCAGTTTATTGCGTCGTGCTCAATCCAAATACCGCGGTTTGTGTAACCGGTCCACACGGTTTGAAAAAATTGCTACCTCGGAATTGAAACATCACTAATTAACCTAATTACTAATTCCTTATCAGTCGCTCTAACACGTACGTTTTGTCCCCTCTGAAGTGCACTTGGATCTTGAATACAGCGGTGAGTTAAGAAAAGGTTATTACGCAGCCATGATTTTCTCCTCAGCCGTGCTTCTACGCAATTTCAGTTGTGCAATTTATTGTACGGCTTTCATTTGCCCTTAGACTATAACACAATTGCTTTGATTCCTAAACGGATACACCAACAGGAAACGTTTTGCATAATTCCAAACGTTGATTTATGCTCTACAGGAACAACTGAACTGTTTGTAATAACTTTGCTAACCACAGAGAAACTGTTTATTATAATGGCTCATATCCTTGAAGGATAAGGTTAGGCCTTACTTCTGCATTGTAACTCATACGCAACATATCAATTTCCGACAATAAAATTAACATGGATACGCAGCTGAGTTAGACAGTATAGATGTGTACATATCCACACGTACTGTCTGATTAAATGGTCAATCTAAATTTCTATTTGAAGTGACTAACAAAAGTTCAGCCGTACTTATGTGCGTTTTTCAAACGAGCGTTTTACACAAATCAGCTGTTGCAGCTACAGATTGTTTGCACCACCCTGATATCTTACGGTAATTGTATTCTCTGCCTCAGTTAACTATTCACTCCTAGATAGATTCTCGGAACGACAACAATTCCCAACAAACGAACGCAGTCCGCAGGTAATGATGATATACTGTGAATCTCCTGTTGTCTACATGATCCTCAGACACAATACACAAACTCGCGACTTGATGGAAAAAATTTTGTTAGGCCTTGAAAAATAAGATTCTTTCCCTTTCATCAAACTGTTGCTTGGACAATTGCCTAATTGTCCATCCACCTAGTTTTTAACGGGCAATCAGTAGTTTTTATCGATGTGTGTACGTTTATCCACGTATGCATGTTTGTGTCGGCTGGTGTTTTAACAGACTAAACCTTGTCAACACTATAATCACTTTTCAAGGATCCGGAATATGATGGTATGTATGATCTTGTCAACATATCTGTTCAGATGAGTCGGCACTGCTAAGGAATCTCTATAACAGTCATGAAAAAAGTACCATATAATTCTTCATGGTACTTTTCATTATGTTTGCCAGTTACAAATGTGTCACCAGTACGCTACACCGAATAAAACCTGACAAATAATTACGGATAAATGTGTACAGATACGCATCCTCCATAATCAGTGTGTTCTGTTCTTGAGGAGTAACGGACGCTATTTTTCGTACATCTCCTCTTCATTCTACTGAACAGTGAGATTATGCCAGTCAGAGCAGTACGATTATTGTACACTGATGTGTTAGCAGTGTGCCCACCTGCTTTCAGTTACACATGATCCAGGTTTCTTTTCAACGTAACACCTGTGATGGAATTCTGATGACTTGTATATTCCACTCGGACACCGCTGACCAAGCGAGTAGAGTGAATTATGCAATGATCAGTTGACTGCCGAGTTTAACTAACGAATGTATATTGTTTGGTCAAGGTGACCCCCAGTTATCTAACTTCATCCCTTTAGTAAATGATCTCCCTTAATCTGGTCATTCCTGAATCTCTTCAGAATACACTTACATGCCTGTATGAACTACGGTGTTTTATCGGAAAAATTTGTATTTACCAACAAGTCTGATTTAATCTTTCTACAAGCCTGATTTTTACTGTCATCGCCATTATTACAGTCGATTTTAACATCAGCGCATTTGAATTTGGTAAGATACACATACTTGCTTAAGGTTGTCGCAATTTCAGTTGTTTTCAGTTGTATAAATTTTGGTTTACTTACAACAGAATGTCACTTTCATTTTGACATAGGCGAAACAACTAAACTACGAAGTCGCTTAGTATTTTGCAGCCAGAGAGTTTTTCATGTTACCAACTGAAATCGTTCCGTTTCATAGCAGCGTTAATCAAATTAGCAAGCCCTCCTCCTTACGGAATTAATGAAGAACATCACATAAACGACCACCACAAAATCGTTGTTAAACGTTATTTCAATATTAAAATCAAAATCCCATTCTACTCATCAATGAACGTTATTTCATTACCAATATAAGCACGCACACTGGGCATAGATCAGCTGTATGTTAGATGGAGCACCATACGTGAGCAGAAGAGAATATAGATGAAGGGGCATGGACACCACTTGTATAGGTGGCAAATCCGTGGGTGAAGGAATAAACATTGGGTTCTCAAACGGAAGGGATCGATATAAGTAGATTACCTTAATATCATTCTTAATTCCATCTGACTTTCAGTGCGTTCAAAGAAGGTGATCTTTTTACCTTTAATCAAACTACGTCAAAGGTAAACATATATTTTTAGTCACCTCTCAAGTAGTCTATCTCCATTTATAAGCAACAAGGTGCGGAACACGATGGACTGTGCCTCTGAGATGAAGTTGGCCTACTATGTCTTACCGATCCTCTCCTTTAAGTTACACACAAAAGTAGCCCCATAGTTTTGCAGCGGTCATTCTTCTGAAGTAACTTGTCACTACTACGACATGTATTTAATTCAATGGTTCAGTTGTAATAAATGAGGCTTCTGCAATGTATTCTAGAAAATTATTCTCATTGAATTGTTCGATCGCGGGGTGCATGTGCCACCAGGTCACTCATTAGGTCCTTCAGTTTGGTGCAAATTTCCTCTGCTCTTTTCGTTAAGTCTGCCGACATCAAGATGAATGTTTGATGCGCTACTTTCTGAGGATCTCCGGTTGGAAAACTTGTAGTTGCTATAAGGTCTTACTGACGTAACTGTAATGTCAATCACTCTGAAGTGAAACTCCACTACCGAGTTCTTCCTTGCTTAGGTTCAGCAGATAGAGTCACCTGAAAATCACCACTTACGTTGTGAAGGTATTTCGATAGCAATTGAAGTGGTGGAATATACACATTACAAGGAACCAATCATTTGGAACACCTTAGTTCACTGGTTGACTGACCCAATGGACAACTTACATTTAACCGGAACACTGCGGCTATTTGCAAGATACTGAACACATGATATTTTAACATCAGCTCGATAGGTTATTTCACTAGAGACTCAAGTACCTCGCTGAAACCACCTCTTTGGCCTATTCTAGGGTAGAGTAAAATTCTACCTAGCAAGGTTGTGTACCGTATGGTCGGGTGATTGATTAGCGAGTAAAACAAGAACGAACAGCTTCCACGAACGTCAGCGGTGTTCAAAAGTTCAGTCTAAACAACAGCATATGCTAAATTGTGAACATACAATCCTTATTTTTCCTCATGGTTCTACCGGTTTCAGTACATAGTTAAGTTTGCATTCGGTCGTTCAGGTTCCAATGTCCAATTCCAAGATCATCGTTTAGGCTTACTTCATAAATGCTCGAACCTAATGGCCATTCTGGGGCTGCTATCTCCTGTCGTTTCAGGATATCTCGTGCTTTTTATGAAACAATAACTTTAGTGAGGCCTAATCTCTCAATATAAATTATTAATCAGAGGAGTGGTACTGGTGACTGTCCCCAGTTGATGGATACACTGTAGGTCAGTTAGTTAACTCACCCAAGTTTATGGCCGCTATTTTAACAACTAAAATGTCAGTGTGGTTTGGTTAGTAAACATTTTATTTAGGCAACTGGTTGTTTTATGAATAATCTTTGCATCTGCTCTTCTAAATAAAACTAACGGTGCTTTTGTCTTCAAGTGAAATACTTCCCGTCAGGAGTCATTATAAAACAGTTGAAAGATATAATATGTGTATTACTGTCTGAATGAGCGATTAGTCTACTCTGAACACACACGCACCTGAATGTTTCATAAAACCTCGCAAGACAACTTTAGTCTGTTTGATTGGTAAGCGCTTATCCGATATAGGCTACAAGCTGGATGTCACCAACGTAGTCGGTGTCATTTCGCGCAATATAGACAGATTCATCCTTCAGTTCACTTTGACATTGTCAATCAGTTGAGTCTGTTTATCTTAGTGAACTCAAAGAATAAGTTTGACTGGACAGTTTAAGTGTCCCTGTAGCTCAGCATGATGTCAAAATGAAGATTTGATTACAACCGTCCATGTTCTCTGTGATCTGATCTCTCAAGCTGTGTCTATAGTACACTACAACCTAGTTACCTGAAGATGATACTTCGCTACGTACGAAACGCCCATCCGGAGGAAGAACGTACGAATTTCTTCACTTGCTCGTTCTGTCAGCGGTTGTGAGTCTTAGAGAGTTAGCTGTCCATGCATTCAAGCGTACTATTTGTCATGTGTAATTTTTGCAATCTTTGTGGGTGGTTTTTCGTTTGCAAGTGTTTTCATATACACACGTGTGTGCGTTGGTGTATCCAGGACTCTGTTCTGTTTGTCCAATATCTGTTTCGTGTGCGAAGAATGGAGGGTAATCTTAACACCGTTCCGCATTTGAGGTGCACTGAACCGGTGCATGTGATACAATCTACGGATAACTGCGTGGTCTCATCTCATTGTTTTCTCTTCGTAAGGAAGCTCTAAAAAATGACATACAGCTGTGAATCCTTCGTAAAATTCCCCACCTCTAAACTTTGGAGCATACCACCTCTAACGCGTTTTCGTAGAGGAGGCCAATCATGCATCTGTTTCTCCGACGATTAGTCTAGGAGTTTTATTGTGTATGATGATTGCCAAGGGTGTTTTATGTTACAATGTAAGGACAGGTTGTGGTGGGCCAACTGTCGGAACCAAACAACAAATTTTAGTTCTGCTTTCGATAGAGATCATAAGGAGAGCAAACTCTTGAGGGAAACTGAACTTTAACTCAGGTTCAGGCACTGTAAGTTCAGCGAGTTGTCCACTGCTTTACTGACTCTACCTTAAGCACGACTTATTAATCAAATTTAATAACTCCATCTTAATATCATATTTCTGTTGCCTAAGTTGCTCGATCTTACCGAAAGGAGGTGTGATATCCGTCTTGCTACCTCCAGAACAAATCGCGAAACGGTTGACCACTTTCCTCATTTTCATATTGCAGTGACTTTGGTGAACATTTGTTCGCCATGTCCACCTTCAAGTGATTTGTTAAGTCGTTGAGCCTACTTGTGTGCACTATTATTTTGCTGTTCAGTCAGGGCGTATCGTCATATGCACAGACGGAACGAAATCTTGTTCTACAATTCGTGCTAATTTGTACTGTTGCTTTTTTTCAGCTTACGATAATGCACCATGGCCTTTTTTTACCTTCTGGCGAACGCCAAGTTGATCAAGCTCACATAAATATAATGAGTTTTGAGAGATATGGTTAATATCGATTGCACATCTTTCACAACAGATGGCAGCTTTCGCATTCGCACGGATATTCTAACCTGCTCGTTTAGACGAGAAGTGCTTGACCTGAGTCCCACTCACGTTAGAGCTGTGCGGTAACGCACACTATCATAATCTAGATTCGAACTTGGGTGACGTTTTCTTTAAGCATTAAACCACTGGCTCCAAGCGAACTGTGATCGAATCACCACTTGTGAGCGTTCAGCCAAATCTGCCTGTAAATAATGCTGATTTTTTCCCGTTACCTTGGGAGAAGACACTGTTAACTCTGATCCATGACTCCATGAGTTTAATTCGAAAAATTCTTGAAAAGTATTCAACAAGTAGCAAAGGATTTTGGTCAAGCTAACACGAACAAAACTCATAAGTGACCAAAGCCTTTTTATGTCTATAGACTTTTCACTTAACTGCTTCCGAATCAAAACATTAAGAGCACTGAACACAAGACTAAACGTTTATGAAAATGAGATCACTCTTAAGAAGTGTTTAATCTCACTAGTCATCAAACTTGACCTCTGGAGTCAATAGCTTCAATTTGTTGTCTCTATACGTACGTGTTATTCACACTTCTATTGTGTGGTTGCAAGAGGTTTGTATGTTCAAACTACTGCTCAAAGGAATATGACCGGTTTTGCTTCGTACCAGCTTTAAATTTTAGACTACGAGGGTGGACAGTGCACAGTTTTAGACAGTGATAGATCAAAACAATAAAGTGGACTCAAACTATTGCCGTCATTTGGACGAGTCCAATCTCGTCTGGTGTCCTCTTGGCTAGATCATATCCCGGACGGATTCGACTACTTCATGACAGCGACTGACATTCATATTTAAATCATTCTGGAAAGTAAGACCGATCTAATCTTGTCTAGACAGTACACATCAAACTGGCTGAGTCAGTGGGAGGGGTGTATCATAAAGTTGTTCTTCACAGCTCAGTAGTTACGGAACAGTTTTCATCTTTGAGAAAAATATTATGTCGTGAAGCTAATGATGCAGCTAAATGGCTAACGTATTTGCACCAAAAGATGCCATCTCACTCATCATTTTAGCGAAAAACTTAACGACCACGTGACATTCCTTCGCCTGCAATAGGTAAACTATAAAGTCCAATGCTTTGTACTCATTCACCATATAGAATTAGCACAACTTTTATTTCATGTAATCACTCAGACCAGAGCTCTTACCACCGTGGCCGAGCAGTACTTATTCTTACGATGTTTTCTCAAATAATTGAATAGACAAGTTTAATCAGACACATCTGAAAAATGGTTCAATCCGTTGTGTACACCGTTATCCACAACGTTGAGGTTATTTCTAAAGTTCCAGTTGAGATTGCTTTGGCCCCATTCCAGATAAATTACAACTCGAGTTGTCGTGCATTACACACGCTTCTTGTTTTGTTTTTTTGTAGTTCGATTAAAACCAGTGTTCGCACACAGATGCGCACAACTTGATTGCATACGCAATATACTGAGCGTTCTATTGTATAAGTACATCCAACAATAACAAACATATTTTCTGGTTAAAGAGAGGATTTACAAGTGCTTACCGTTACAAAAACTAAATGAGTAACTCCTGTCAGGAAGCTAAATGGACTGGTTTGAAAGCTATAACTTCAAAACATACTATTTGGAAGTACGTATTAATCTTCATTGCCGAGGCTGAACTCTGTCCTAAAGATTTCAGCAGTAGTTAGTAAATATTACCATGAATGAACAGACGACTTGGAAAATGAAAGCGAATAATCCCATATATGAGAATGACAGTCATCTGCTTAATTTCTTCAAGTTTCTTTCGATTTCATTCAAAGTTAGTTTATTTCAAATCTGTTTAATAGTTTGTTTTATCCGTATCACTCATGAACTGCAGGCCGCAAAAAGAAAAGCTTCACTAGCAAAAACCGCTTACAGAAACCATCAAATAAAGTGTCTCAACGTTGAACAGTTCCTTCGTTTATGTCGTGTGTTTATTGAAATGCAGTTTCAGAGGCGCTTACTTAAGTTGAAATGTCAATAACTATCTCAACACGTCTTGGAAGATTTTCCAAAGTTGTAAGGCGAACCGAAGATACAACAAATCCAAAACCAATATTCAAGAAAACATGTCATCTATCTTTAAATTTCCCGTGCCAATATTTCACCAAGGCGATTCAACAAGCTCATTCGAGGTACTATCATGCAGTCGAAAACCCAAATTATTGGTCGTAACTGAAGTTCTGTTTATCTAAAATGGTCAACAAATGGTATTTGCACAAAAGTGGCTGAATCAACCCAGCGGATTGTCGTGGTTTGTTTACATAAAATCAGTGTGATTATAAGCTTTTTTTACTGTTGGTTGTCTGATGTACATAACTTGTTTAAAAACCCTTGGCCACAATGACAACCAACAAACAGGTGGATAACCGTTTCGACCTTCTTAAAAATAATGGTCACAAACTCGACCCCTAAACAAATGTAAGAAGGTTAGATACTCAGAGAACGGTAACAGTATTCTGGTTAGATCCATCAAGGTCGGAACATGTACCCAGCACTTTGCTGTGTGAAGACAACTTAACTCAACTTGCGGACTTCCAGAGTGCCCACAAAAAGGTGAAGTAATTTTAGCTTCTAAAAGAAATGTACGAAACAAGGAAATCAATTCAATCTTCTTGTGTACGCTTATGGCGGATGAAAGTTGACCAAATCTTAAAACATTACATTGATTGTTGACCTCCTGATCGGATACTAGGGAGAAGTTTACCCTGTCTTGTCGTTTCAGCTGAAGATCAAAACCGTGTGTAGGGCATTTTCAACCTAATCAAGCTTGGCGACAAACGATTCATCTGTCACAGTCACATTCTAATGGAATTTTGTCCACATGATGGCCTACGGTAAAAGTCTGTCTGTACAAACGATGTTCTAATGTACGTTTAACGTATGCAGGTCATCAAAGATTGTGAACACGGAGAGATTGGATAAATTATTTACCACTGCTGAACTTGGGTTTTCCAAAAGACCAACGCCTGATTTGCGTCATCAGCGCTCTCATCACATATCACAAAGCTACAGTGGTGAGTGCGACACCAACCGAGCGAGCTGAATCTTTGTTTTGCCTAGTTTATAATGTTTTATTTTTCAGCTCATTTCATTTCGCTATAAAACTAGTCAGAGTCATGGAAAATAATAATTCTGGAATTCTAAAATGAAGACTATTCACTCCTCGCACATACCAGCTAATAGATTTTCTAGCTAATAATATTGAACGAATTTTTTCGTGGCGTAAGTCAACGGGAACATAAATGTCAGTCAACTTTTCGCAAAACGAACAAGAGAACAATTGTATCAACCAAGAAAGCTATCAAGTTGTCTTGGATAACCACAATGTCATTGTTAGCAGCAAGCGAGCTTAAAGTAGTAAGGGGCGACAAATGTGCACACAGCACAACGATCACAAACAATTTGAACGCAATCTAAAACCAACGAAAAGACGCAACCAACAATCACAACCGGTGTATCGGTGATACAGAAACAAGGCGGTGATCCACACAACGCCAATGGCAACACGAGAATCACAGTCCCAACAACAAAAGGTTTTCAAATCGTTCAAACAAGTTAGTCCAGGGGGAATCAAATGTCACAGTTCTAGGGACGTTCATGTCATGTGGGACACGTTGAATAATACGCAGGTGGACGACCTGAAATAGATAACAAGGGAGAGAACATCAACAGAAAGCTTAAATTGCATGTGCATCAGTTTCTGTACTGGTACAAAGTGTGCTTTCAGATGAGCCGGTTTTTGCAAAACGCGATGAGTTACTCAGTTTTTCAAATCTGTTACTTTCGCTTAAATTGGTTTCATGACCAACTTGTCAGGTGGTCCCCCTGCTTGAGTGTTGTTTGCAGTTAACCGAAGGAGGCAATCTTCATTTTTTGCCCTCTCACACGCGGTAGACGATCTGAAATATATTTTAGTTGAATCAGCTTTCCTGTGTTTTTTTCCACAGATGCAATAACCGAACAACCATCGGCCGTGATTGTCAGCACAAATTTGGGCCCAAATTCCCAAAATTTTCTTTGCAGTATTTGTTTGAATAAAGTGGTCACAACGGTGCAATACGTGAACGGAGCCTGTACTTGGCTTGCTTGCACCGGTATCTTGTTTATTGGGTGAGTCATTCTCTTCGTCTATATCGCAAGTTAAGAAACCGGATTGAGCGATTACTCTGCCCAGTGAAATAGTTATTGTTAGTTATCATTTTTATTCAGTGTCAATTACTTAGGTTGATACGGTTGTTCATTCTCATCATTTTTGTTAATCTGAACCGCATACGGCATCCTAGAAGGAGGTCTGGACAACTGTTTTCGCCTACTGGAAGATTTCGATAAATCAGCCTTTCTACCAACGATCACCAAGTCCGTGAGGTGACATATGGTCTTGTTAGCAGACTTGTAGGTATGTCATCAGTGCAGTTTGTACTTTGCTTCCATGAAGTCTGTGACGCTTCCCCTAAGTCGACCGAACCATACAGCCATTATCGACGATGATTCTCTGGAGATAACGGCAGTGTCTTCTTGGCTGGATGTTAACGTTAATTGCGCAGAATGGCCTAGGGAGACCAGCGGACCAACAGTTACGACCCTGGTAGCATTCACAAGCATGCGGTATCCATTACCTCAACATTGTACCGGGTTTTCGACAAAAGACATGAGGCCAGCTACCACTGTATAGTAGTTATTCATATCTGCGACGCCAGGTTTTGAGTGCCTGGGGTTTTGAATTTCCGGTCGTTGTCATAGAAGTGCGTGGTGGTAGCCGTGTATTAGCCACGCTGTTCGGTAAAAACGTGTTTACCGTAAAATAAAAGTCAGTCATTCTGACCGACCTGTTGATCTCGCTTCATAGGTTGGAGTAACCCAAGTATAGTTTGTTAACATCAGTTCATCAGTCACCTCGCTGTGTGCTTTTTACCTTGAATAGATTGGGCTCTAATCATCAGTCCGATGATCGGCATATATCTTCTAATTGTCTACTAGAAACGTTCACAACAAGGACTTTAACAGCTTGCTGCTGGAAACCGTTTCTAACTCACAATTTTACTTGCAAAGAGAAACTGAGTGAAGATTAAATCAACGACGCTCATTCTCCATCACCTTCCGAACTATTTTCAAAGTCTGTCGTCTTCTTTTCACTGGATTTTATACTTAAGTCGAACCAAATAATAGTTCACGCACCTCCGGAAAAGAGTATTCAACACATATACAGCGACGTCTTCAGTGGACAGAGAAGTTAGTAAATTAGTGTATTCAACTTTATAATGAAGTGCAAAATTGTCCATTTCAGTAAGAATGCGTGCCAGCTAGGGGATAACTGATGAACCGTACGCAAGAGTTCATGTATATGTGAATTTTAATTGAGTCCTCATTGAACATATCCATAGATTTAGAAAGGTCAGAATGAAAAGGCTGAACCGAATCAGATATCATTTCGAATGTAATCACGTTGTTTGTTTTAAACTGCCGAGACATTATAGAGCCAATAAAACTGTAAAGAAGAAGACAGACGAATCTGTTATAGATTTAGAAATAAGTTGAAAATCTTGTTAGAACACACAGAGAAATGACCAGAAAACAGATTAGCCATAAAGGTAGTACACATACATTTGCTAAACGCAGGGTAAATTTCTTCTGAGTCGACATAGCTTGAAACATGACACAGTAAATACCAGTCATCTTATTTTGGTTAAAACATTATTCGTATAAGAAGACCATGCCGAGTTGTGCCTCAGCTTGACACAATTAATAAATATACTAAAACCCATGAAGAAAATTACTTTCAATTTATAGCTAAGAACAACTAACACATAGCCTCCGACTGGTCGTTAGCTTAAGAGCAGAAAATAAGACATCGATAGATTTGAACGATAAAAGCATGTGTCACAATAACCAATTATTCTGTAGGATAAAGAAGAGGACATTTTCAAATGGCGGTCGCCTCATAAATCATCTACGTAGTTTACCAAGAAAGAAATCTCTAGAAATGAACATGAACGGGTAAAACAATAATGATGGAAGAATTGCGACTTGGTAAAGACGAGTCTTAATTGGTGAGGATGATTGTTGACAAATTATATGAACGAGCTAACTGACAGTAATTCAAAAAATAATCAGTTGAGAAGACAAGTGAAATTTTTTCGGATGATGCATTTGAAAGGAATGTCATCGTCGAGGTGGCGGAAACGAACTCCCCCGCGTTAACTATTCAGGGGTGGCAAAATTAGTGTGGCAAGGCAGACTAACTCAACAACATTGAACCGATGCGAATCAGTATAGTTATTACGTATAATTGAGCATCCGAAAATAAGCATCTCTAAAATGTCCGTTGCCATTAGACTGTATGCAAACGGTTAAAATTTAAATTTACCTTTCTTTGCTACCAACTCGACGGTGACACTTTTCCAACGGCCAGCATGTTGTACACTTTTTGACTATATCTGTATGATAGGTAGCCAAAATTCCAGTGTACGATTTAGAAAAAACAAACTAAACTGTCTTCCTGGCTGTCCTGTTTTGTCTGTCTTGAACTGCGCAGTCTCATTATATACAACTATGCGTTTAACAGAGAAGGGGATACAAGTCTCAGAAGGGGATTCACATGCAGGCGTAAAACTGACAGTCGAGTTCCAAAACTATGGTTTAACCCTCCAGTATTACAAGCAACTTTCCGTATATGACGGATGACACCAATTAGTTACTTCATCACCCTCAGATTTCGCAGCAGCCTTTGTTATCGAATAACCTCTGAAGTTACACAACACTGAAGCAACGTATTTCATTTTCACCTGCTAGTTGCAAGCGATTTTATCTTGACATGTCACTTTGCTTGACATGCACGTTCTTTCGTTCTACGAAGTTTCTTGGGATAAGAGGTTGAACACCTGTCACGATGCACAAAATGTTTCTCCCGAGATCAATCAATATCAAAACAGAAGTCCAAATAACTAATCAGTTGGTCGCAGGGGATAAAAAGATCAATATAAAAAACAAGCCAAAGTCTGTTTTAAAAATTATATCCGCTGGTTTGCCGAGATTTTCAGGAAAACACTGTCGTTGTTTACTACGTGATTCAAGAAAGGCATTTACTGTTAATGACGAGTTTCACTCTAAATAATTGGAGAAGGCTTTGCAACCACATGTTCCGAAGTAACCGTCGGCAACCGGTTGCTAACAGTGAAGGTTTGTAGGTTATTTCAAGAAGTCACATCAAGTTGGCCTACTAATCTGTTAGGAATATAATGTTTCTCATACACAGTTTAGTAAAAAAGCGGTATTAAATCGATTGGAGTCATCTTAGGAGATGTGCAGCGAAGCGTGAAAATATTCAAAAATGTGTTCTGCATCTTTTAGAGTAAAAATAAACTATATACACAGGCATGATGTTGAAAGGACCCCTTAGTTCGCTTTTTGTGGGACAGTTCACCTCGGAGGAGGATTACTTTTGCAAAATGTCAGAGCAATCTTAAGTTTTTTTTTGTCATAAAACTTATACAGTAAGTGCTGGTGAATTGTCATACAAGTTTCAAAAGTATACACATAGCTAGAATTGCGTAAGCGTAGTGAAACTATTTCTTCCGATGATACAGCCTTCGTAGTCATGTTCTAACATGTCCAAGACGTGCACATCACAAGTCGACACAAGCAGCTTTGCATCTAATCATACAAGCATTGATTCAATTCATACGATATACACATTCCCTGTTAGCGATATAACAAAACTGCGAAATTAGGTTTGAGTCTGGCGGAAATCAATAACGTTCTCTGTAGTTCTGTACGCCTCTCTGAGCCAGACGGTTATTCTTATTCACGCAAACTAACTAATTAGGTAGCTTAATACAGCCTTCTCAGAAATTACTGCTACATCTGAACCGTGATTCTCCAGGCCTACATCCCTTGGTATTCGAGACGATATATCGATAACCATTTTGAAGGCCAACAGCATCAACAACAGTACGTAAACAATCGGTACAGGAGGAATCGAATTCTGGTCGCAGATTGATTATGTACAAAATGAAGTGGTCAATATCAAGGTGAACACATCTTGCAAACATACTGTCCAGCTGCAAATCCGATTGAAACAATACGAACCAGAGAGTTTTCCGTGGAGTTTTCCCGTTCGTATGTACTTTACGGACAAATTATTCAAACAGTTACAACACACGTTCTACTGAATTCAGTCAACTAACAGTTCCCTATGGACAGTGTGAACCAAAAGGACTTCGCTTTGAAAGATGAATAACACCTGCGGTACATTACCTTAGAATGGATATTTTGTGTTATGTCATCAGCCGTTCACCTTGGATGTCACGCCATTGAGTATGTGGTTTGACAAAAGGTTTCTGCAAATTATAAACAATGTGCGATTATTCCTAATGCATGACCTGGCTCTTCATATTTCCATGGTTGAAGTGAGTGAACTGTTGGGAAGCCTATCGTCTACCTACGATGAAACTCATTTCCTAATGTTGTTCGATGTATGCATGTGAACGCAAAAATCGGTTAGCAAAGAGTATCGAAGATCTTCAAAATTCAGCTGACAGTTGTTGCAACCATTGAAGAGGACGTTTTCCAGTTATTGTTTTGATCACATTCAGACGTTTTCTACCCCGTCCCTCTGGAGAGAAGGCTCAAAATTTGGTTTGTGCTCTTGTCGACTTCCAATGATATTACGTACATTTGCCCCACATCGTGTTGAACCATGATGCACGTTCCTTTGAGTCCATCAAGTTGACCGCTGTGCCATTAGTCTCACACTGGATAAGACCAAATTGTCATGTATAAATGCGCAGGGCAGCCAACTTGTGAGAAGGACCCAGACTGATAAACTACTTCTTGTTGGAGACGCCATAACCTTCCTGTTGCTTCGGGGTGTTTCACGCAAGTTAACTTAAAAAACTTTATTTGGCCGAAACACCTTTGGTTCAAGGGTGTGCACCATTGATAAACGTTGATGAGGATCACTCATGGATCTAGAGCATTGCTCCATAACACTAGGTCAAAAACATTCATTTGAACGAAGAGCTTGGGGTTAAATGTGGTCACGACTTAATTCCCACCAGCCAAATCTTCAACTACCCTCTAATTCTTGCGATGTTTTTGTTCTAAATCTTTATCACTAAGTCGAATGTTGATAGTCACTTTGATGGGGCCACTGGACGTTGCAGATGGATTGCGACATTTATATTAATTGAGCACCGGTTCAGTTTGGCAATCACAATGGTTAAGCAGTTCCATACAGTTCGATTCAGAGTATTTATGGCCTGAACTGGTGTGTTCACATCCTTGTGTCTTTGATATAATGAATTTCAGTACGTAGCACCAAATGCAGGGAATTATACTTCCTCTTACTCACGTGGAATGACAGAGGAGTTGAGTCACACCGATTTTAAAAATGTGTAGTGGTTACTGGATCTCTTAAGCATGAAATCACTGGTGTCAGATTCAGAAATCAACCTAACGTTCCTCTCACTTTTCTAGTTTCAAGTCAATCTTGCTTACACATGAAGGTGATTCGATTCAATGAGAAACTCATAGCTCTAATTTGATATGACCGGAAGTAGAATTCCGGCCCTCGATGGTTGTTAGCGACTATGGTGCTCGTCGCTCCGTTTCCGAAACGTTGAGTATGGTTTAATTGTGGACATTTGTGGGCATTTCTCAAAGTAACGTTCTCTTCCTAAGTTACCAAGCTGATTGACGCCGTAAGTTTTATGCTCAATTTTAAATGTACACGTCGCAAACCGTCTTAGTAAGCCTGGTAATACGCTTAACAGGTTTTGTTATCACTGGCCCATGGAGTGTTGCAGATTTGTGAACCGGCTTTCACGTACATGCTTTCAAATGACAAGAAACAACAGTGGTTTTCCCAACCTGCTAGACTTAGTGATGAGACACAGTCGACAGGATAATTATGTTGGCACTGCAGACAATCTGTTCAAGTCTTACTACCACAGATTGAATGAGTTTGTTCAATAACTTGTCGTGTTTCATTCATTCTTCTACCTACTGTTTGGCGTGGTTGTAGTCAGTTTATGTGCATCTACAATCGACAGCCTCATGCAAAAGCAGTACGTTGACAGTAGGTGAATCTAGGTGGGTGCTAGCCAAAAATAGCGGCCTGTCGTTCAGAAGATATTTTCAATGACAACCCCACTTCCGTTAGGCCGTCCCTCAAATATTCTATTGTGGTTGACGGGGTCATAGTAAAACTTGATTGTGAATTCGTTGTTGAAGTGACAATCAGTAAGTATAACAGATCCTGCAAGAGGTAATGGAAAAATCAAGCGAGCTAGTGGAGCTCGAACACAGCTAGATGGAAATACTGATTATCGCACTTGTACTGGTCAGATGGATACCCAAACCAGTGCCTCAACGTATCACAAAATTTCTCGAACTAAGTTGCGTATCTGCTGACTTTACTTAATGGGCTATTTGTACGCTTCAAAACCTACAACAGTGTTTCTTCCTGACGAGCTGGGGGTTTTATTCAATTACTGCGACTCTCACTGAGTTACGTCAGCACTAACAAGCGTGTAGTTGACTTATTAAAGCCGTGGTTTAGTTACTGATCGTTTATCCAGTACTTTTTAAATGTACCAAGTCAAATGTTCACCTCAACCACATAAGCAACTCAAGTGAAGCTGGTTCAGCGATAGAAAAGTCGACAAACAAAACAAACATATTTGTTTTCATCTAAACAAAAGACCAAATAACGCTTTTAATTTGCACAATTTTTCTTTTACAGGACACTAGCGACCATTTTTCTAATCTTACAGGTAATGTGGGTTTGTGTGAGCCATATGTGTTTTCAGTATTCTCGCCGAAACAGTCTGAGTGGCGATGCAGGTTCATCGCATAATGTTACCCTGATAACTGAGTTGGTCATTTGTTGCAACCTGCTTACATTGCAGTATAGTTCCGTGGAATGTGGAGGACCCAATCTTGAAGCAACAATTCACTAGCTGTTCTTATATTTGTGGAATAGTCTTTAAGATGCCATTCAAAGTTTCGTCCAAATATATAATCTAAAGACATTTTAAATAATTTCACCACTGTGCGGAGGAAATAAGACATTTAACTATCAGAAGACTATCCCTGTTCAGTTTGCTGACGGTCATGGCCTCCGCCTACCTTCCTGGTTTGGTCCGTCTACGAACCACAGCAAATAATTTAGCTGGAAATCTTGTTCTCCATATTGCAGTTAAAGCTGCTTGAATTTGTTCGCCATCATTCAGTCAACCTTTACAAACAACCTAGTGTTGTCTTAACCTTCAGTGTTGTTGATCCCATTTTTCCCACAAAATTGTTATTTCCTTGGGTCTGACAGGACTCTGTTAGATTAAACAATGAACATTGTCTAAGTAGTCATAAGATGAACATGGTTAAATACATTAATGAACTGAAAGGAAGACAGGTTGGTTTTTGGCGTTAGACCTACAAAAACCATACATGTGCAGTGCATAGGAGTACAGAAACCGAAAGACCATCATCAAAGACGACAATACATCAGTTATTCTGACTGTTGTGTAATTCTCATACAACCATAGAAATAAAAGCGAGCTCAAACCAATAAAAAAAGGAAAAAGGGGCAGGAAATGCTGGAACCTAATTAGGAAACTAACTATGTTGGTATTAAAACATTTCATGTCAATGTGTTTACACCTTCAAAATAAAGTTGTACGCATTTTGAGCTAATTAACTTCGGCCATCCGATTCGGGCTTGACATGAAAAAGGTTGTGGCTTAGTAATCACAACCTGTTGTACTTTCATGCGCGAACATTCCCTTCCCAACGCCCAATCCCCAACTGATATTTACCGTAGGTCATTCTTTTTCAGATCACAGTCTTTCACACAAAACCGCAATATCTGTCACTGCACAAACTGGGTGGAAAGTTTGACAACAAATGTCTGGTGTTATTAGTCGTAATTTGGCCTGGAAAACGTGTTGTTTTTTCTCATAGGTCGTCATACACTCATGTCCAGGGCTCCACTGGTTGATAAGAGGGTCACCACTCTGAAATATCCCATTATTCCGATCGAATAATAATAATCGTACATGGTCTGTCGGTAACTCCCTGTGATCAAAATGCTGACGGTAAAGTCCAGGAAAATGAACTCACTGCTACCAGTTAACCAGTAGTAACTCATGATTGAATCTATCACCCATCACCATTCACCCTTTTGGTAGTTTATACGATCAAGATATCGACCACCTCTGAGTCTGTCCACGATTGTTATTTCAACATAATTTTATGGGACAAAGACCTGACTCATTACCCAGGCTACTACATTCCCTTCGACAGCCGAATCTTTCCCCTTGATTACCAGTTTGTAAAGCTTGATGGAATTGTGTATAATCCTGTAGTGCTTCGACTCACTGGGTAATTGACTTAGAACAAGGAGTGTCCCAGTTCTCGGCCTTGACGAAGTAGCAGTAACAACGGTAACTTCACTCTAGATGGGTGCATATTCATTCATGGTGCAGCAGGTTGCACATGGGGGGTTGTGGTCTCAACATTTCAGCACGGAGCCAGTTTACATTACTCAGTACTTATCCAACAGAATTGTTAATTGCAGCGGTAGCAGTTGAAAAACATGTGATAGCTTTTTATAGTCTATTCGAATGCATACACTGAGATCAACGTTTCTGTGCCCAACCAGCATTTTGTTTGCTGCTTATTATAAATCATGATGTGATTCATACTGTCTTGTTCTGTTTAGTGGTGTCCTCGGTTGTTGCCTGATCCCATTCTTTGTGGACACATGCAAGGACGCTCGACATTCCTGTCCGGTCTGTAACACGGAACTTGGAACGTACAAGCGGATCTAACTCGGTTGACAAACTCCCCGGTGATTGGAAGTCTTCATTTATTTCTTCACCCCACATTCCGCCACATTATGATTCTTTGTAAAAATGGGAATACGTTGTCATCATTTTGGACGTTCACCATGTGAATAGACTCACCATTAATCACACTAATCTATTATAACCCTTCTGTTTCGTGTGCAATTTTTCTGTCTTCTGATAAGTAAACCTTGGTTTCCGATGACGTCATATCTGCAATCAGTGTGCTCACCGACAGGATGTTCGTGCTGTATGAGCCAAATCATGACAAGACTTGAATTTTCACCCCGTGTACGTGATCGCAACCCTATTTGTCTTGCCAGAATGAAGTATATAGTTTTTACGACAAATATATATTTTGGAAGTCAATGTTAACGTGAACGCGCCCATCACAATAAACCTTCATTAAATTAAATGACATGTATTCATGGTCTGTCCGTGCATACACTTTGTATTGAAAGGTTTTCAGCTCTTTTTGTCTATTATGGGGAGAAACGGTGTATCTGGGATACTATTCAAAGCAAAACCTACGGTTTTTCACGCTTTCATTCTATTCTGTCTGAGATGTCATGTAAAATTTCCACCGGAATGGAATCAGTTGTTATAAACAAAGATACGGACGTGAAGCAAAAACCTAGTTTACCAGCCGATTCCATTAAACTGTCGATGGTGCCAAAAAGCTCAGTACGGACGCCACCTCTTTTAGATAGAATGAGACAGAAGGATAGGTTTTCTTCCCAATATTCCACACGGAATTTATCACACAACTTTGACGTCATATTCATGTTTGTATCGATCAACTGAACACACAACCCCCAGAACAGTTTACCTGATTGAATACATATCTGCATCAATACAAGGATTTTTCTACAAAGAGCAGACTAATATTCGAACAGTAGGGAACTGTGACTAGTAACAGGGAGGTTTTGGTACTAGTCGTGGAATGATCCTGATTCCTCTGTGTGTTATGAAGCGAGAGCTCTGTATTGTCCTAACGTCTAACGCACAATACCAACTTATCTTTTGTGGGAAAAAATGACCGGAATTTAAGGCCGCTATCAAATGTGGTCTGAGATCAGAACCGGTCTTCAAACCATTCAATAAGACAATCTTGTAAGCATCTACACAACACCGTACACACCGTCTGCTTGCGGTCATAAAATGAGAAGAGGTTACACAGCGGTACGCACAAGGGTTGACAGACAGGTTCACTTTTTACAACAGTCGTCTGTTAAGTCTGAATTATTATTTTGAGGGAATCATCATCGACTGCCGTGCACTGGATTGTACACACTTTCAGCTTAACATACCTGGCTTGGCGTAAAAAAGTCAAACTGAACTATGTTCACAAACGACTGACGACTGTTTGAAAATCATTGACATTTGGCTACAGGTTCTGTTTTCAGATAGGTTTTGCAGCTTGCCACTGTCATAAAGGACTGTCTGAAAAGCTTACCGGAATGCGAATGATAGAAGCATATGCAAACGATGTTTGGGTTGTATTGTTCGAATCCCTGATTGCGTACTGACACAGGGATAACTTTACAGATTATAAATAGGATTGTGTTACTTGACGGTAGTTATGCGAAGCAATCGTCAGATAAGGTGTATTAATGGGACACCTCTATTCAACACACGCTAGTATGCGGCTGTCCGCGATTTCAGCCGATGTGTCAATCATTTTGCCAACAGTGGTCAAGCGAAATAGCCAAAAACTTGCTGATCAATCTAAATTTACCATAGGTCTGATGGTGTTCAGCAGAATTTGATTGAAACAGATAGTCATGTTTAAAGGGCTCGGGATAACTGTAGAATACTCACTGTACCTTACAGGGTGGACATGGCACAAAACGGTCGGTTTGTTTTCTTGTGTTTGAACATCACATTTTAGACTGTCTCCTGTGATGCTCACTTATAACAGCAGAATAATAATTAACTGTATATCAGTCCCGGAATAACGCTGTCTGTGAGTCAGATGTGTATTGCTTACTTTGCCGTTATCTCAACGATATTGTGATCAGTTCCTTCTATTTTCCTTACTGAACTTACAGTATAGTAATTATACCGCGAAGTAAGAAGGTTGTATTATCAGCACCTCCATTCTGTCAAATTCCGCCTAGCAACTGGTCAATAATGGACTTCCGAAAATTCCCTTCACTGTTCCTAGTTTAAGATATCACTGAGGATTGTTCAACCGTTTCTCCCAACAAACAAATATCACATACATGTATGCCGCATACCCAAATCATAGGTATGATCGGAGTTTGCCACAATAAATTATCGCTTTATCTTACATTCAAGTATCACTATCGCTTGCGCATAATATGAACCCAGATCATTCTATATTCTATTACTAAAGATTTCTAGCGAATTGTCCCTTTATTCCGCATCAGTTGTTTATTCTTGTCGTTTAACATTGAAAATCTTATGTGAAAAGTTTTCACCGATTGTAGCCCAGTGAAATCCCTTTAATATGTTGAAATCATCCTTGTGGATGCAATGATTCTGCAGAAAGGATTCTGAACTAAATAACCGCCATCAATGCAAGCCGAGTCGTTCAATAGTCGCTTCCCTTCCTTCTCCTCAGTTCCACATCATCGATGCCAGTACCATATGGACTCCATTGTCATTTGCAGTTCATGTATGCTAGAAACTGGTAGCACTCATGTTTGCCTCAAAGAGGTAAATGTGCTGTGTCAGTAAAAATATTCCACGCCGATATTCTGTTTACCATTAGGTGACCCTTGAAATAATGACTTGCCTGGCCGTACTCCAGGTTTCCTTCCAACAGTGGCATTTGAAATCTTTGTCCGTTTAAGTGGATAGAGTTTGAGCGCTTCCGTTTTGTGCTGCCGGACAATATATCATAACCAACTGGTGAACGATAAATACCACAAAGTAGAATGTCTTTTAAAAGACGTGTGAAATAAAATTAATGCAGTAGTTCAAGGTTGAAAGCAAGATCGATGGCCACTGTTAATTGTGCACCGGTGGATCAAACTTCATTTACACTAACGTGTGGATGCATGCAGAAATTTGGTATCCTCAGATAGGAGGCTGAAACACATTTTGGGCTTCCTCAGGATCCTTCTGAAAGCTGAGTCGTTCAGCTTGGTTTTGACCGGAATACCAACTTCGCCCTTGTCAGCTCTAGTTTCAGCAACATCCGTTTTGTTTCAAATCAGAACGAAACTATAACTAAAAGACTGATAGAGGACCATACTTCGTTCAAGAGAGATCGTAAAATTATCGATCTCTACCCCTAAAGTCTTGTTACTACGAGCCACTTTAATTCACACAATTATTGGAGCAGCGACAGAAGTATCCCATATCTGGTAGCCAATATGGTCACACGGATGTGGAGTAGAACACGAAGTAAGCAGTGGGTATGTGCCTACGTGCACTTACGCAAACATGTTTAGCCGTAAGCATGCAGAAGTTACTTGAGTGGTCATGTACCCTGCACGTAGAACGTTTTACGCGATTATGAATGGCTGACAAAGATTCGGAATGTTCTACTTACGTGCAGGTCAGAAGTAGTATTCAGTTTTAAAACAAGGAAAAGAATATAAAGCACGCTGTTTGACGAAATGGATTGTATGACGACGAAGCTCCTCTCCCAAGTCCCTATGGGTAACTATATCTTCATGACTATTCGGAAATTCTTCGGTTTTCCATTGGCTTACTTGTGTTTTTCACCTACACTGCTTTTCTGCCTTCTGATTGATCACTTGCTTACGACCAAACCTGTCCGCCTTCAGTTGGACATCATTTTGTTATTGGGCTCTGTACTCCTTTTGTTTGACTGACAACTGACCAGCTGTGCTTATCTATTCCTCTCTACTGTGAGGAAATCTAGAGATTTCAACTGATTGCCCATGACCTTCACGTGAGGTATTCGTATAGACATTACGGAACAAAACATCTTCTCCTCCTCCATTGGCTTTGCATATATACCTGTTGACTTTGTTACCGTATTTTAAGGTTGTTTCTACTCTACTTCCAACAGACTCAGAAAGCTAATGAGCTAAGTCTGCATCGATCTATCACACTTACACAGAACAAAACCTACGCTCAGACATTTTCTTAATTCGAGCGTTGGCGGGTGACTTCTAGCTCATTTTACCTACTACTTCCGTTAGTTCTAATATTTAAACACCAGCCTCTTAGAGTCCATAAAAACAGCGAAGGATAATTGGAATCAGATACTGGCACTTAGCCAAGCTGCATGTGTCATGTGTCTCAATGATATTTAGGTTTGGAGTGTGCATTGTAAAAACCTGAATCGGAAGCAGTAGAATGGACACAGTGACAAACGAAGTAGAAGTGTGAAGAAACAGACATGCAACATGAACAGTAGAGAAAGCTGGATACACTAATGCATTTGCTTGTATTGCCTTGATGAGAGTTTGGTGTGGTTGCAAGTTTTATTGATTGAACGGCATTCCACTATTTTGCAAGGCGGATTAAGTAAGCCTCCATAAGTATGGCGTCAATTATGTGCCGATTTGTTTCTTGAAGTGATGACGGTGTTACTCAAGCTCCTCATACTTCTTACTCTCAGTTTTTCAGGATAGTAGTGTTTTACCTACAATTATTTTGCTTTTAAGTATTATTATAGACTTTGTTAGTTACAAGAAAACCATTTTCAAAAAGGTGGGCCACATGTGAGTTCGAACCAGCGATATAAACAATGTATGCAAGTATGATAAGCACCTTACTTGATCAGTTAGAAAGCCACTTCAAAATCAGTCACTCAACCGAACCACTTAGTGGATTCCATAGGAGCCCGTATGTTGGGCGCACAAATGACTCCGAATATCCAATTCCCGAGCTGCCGATGTATTATCGTACTTCAGCTGATAAAAGGCTTGTCGCTTTCGGGCATTTTGTTCTATGATTGGTTCGAATCCAACAGAGGCTGAGATTTCCCACACTCGATTCTCCTCCACACTATGGAATATAACGGAATTAAACGAGAGGTCAAAAATTTCACGCACGTATGACAAAACAAATGTTATTCAGCTGGAGTAGCAGTTGTAAGATTGATGAATTACAACTAAACGTGTTTACAGACCAAAACACAAAACATTACTTATTAACGGTATCAGACATTACTACTGTATTGGTGCTGATGGATATAACTCATTTCCGTTTGATAAAGATGAACTCTACTGAAGTTGCGCTGGCATCCAGACTGGTTGTGAACTACGATACCGTAAATGTCAGTCACATTTGTTTGTAGACGATATATGAACATCGTCAGATAACCCCAATACGAGACAATATTTTTTTAGTTAATTCCAGCCCATCATCTTAATGTTCAACATCTGTTTGGACTGTTTTCAGCCCACCTTCGAACTTTTTAAAAAATACTTACAATTTGCACTAAACCAAGTAGCCAGCGGAGGGTAAGTTACCGAAAGACTCAGCTATCATTCTGATGACATGAAATCCTGTACCCATGCAATCAACGCAGGTTCGTTATGCCTTCGATTTCCAAACGTACTACAAATTCCGCTCATCACACAGTCTCCGTTCGCTAGTTGCTTTCGAATGTGTGCAGTGCGAACAGCGGGTTTATGTTTTTCAATATATATATATATATATATCTTCATCGAAGTTGCTAAAGTTCGTCAACTTTTGAGCTCATCCATCTACTTTAAAGATCATAACATCGCTTCTTTGTTATATGTTTTTAAAGACTCCTTACTGTGTCCTTGTTTTACCTTTTGCTGTGTTGTTTAAAGCGACAGCCTCGTTTGTTAAAATGCCCGCAGCTTCGCAGTTCTGGGAAGAATTCATCCCCAGATGAGTCTCAAGGTATTCAGTGGGTTAAGAGGCCGGAGAGTCTAGTTCATCAATCACTGTTGACGGACGACTTAGACTCGTGTACCACGATCAGTCTGCAGGCTGATATAACAATACCTCGAAATACCCCATCATTTCATTGGGGTAGATACTGGAGATACAGTTTTGCTGTAAGCAACTGTAAACTCTACCAACGACTGTGTAAACTGAAAGGATAAGTAGGTCGATTCCGATTGATCAGATAGTGGTTTATACTGGGAGTAAAACCCATCACCTC
>LUCH01002048.1:91507-101758 GCA_013368495.1 Paragonimus heterotremus
TACTTCCTACAGCGGTAGAAAACCTAGACGGTTCTCACAGTTTCATCTCGCCTTACCCTATCGTATTTCAGAACTGATTTCTATCTACGGCCCGTTCTGTGAACGTAAATAACGCCGACATTCTCCATGTACCTTTTTAGTTACTCTTGAAACCGTAAGAACGGGTGAAATCCAAGATTTTCGAAAACAGCCTTGAATGTTTTAATTTAGTCCATGTCATAAAAATAAAACAGTGCCACTACCTAGTAATATGAACAACAACCTCCGCATTTTTCTGTATGTTAATGTGCAAATTATTTTTGCATTCCAGCGTTGTCTGTGTAACCCAAAACCAGCCATACAGATGTAGTGAAACCAAGAAATGAATCGACACTGTTACAAGACAACCTACAGTAACTGTATACTCTAAATTCCACCACACTAAGTTCGCTATATGCTTGAAAGCCGTTGCCGCGGTTAACTCCCAGTAACAACAACCACATGCAAGTAGATGCCGAGGCGCGCGGGAATAAAGTGTGTATCAGTTCAAACAATGGACAATGAACATGACAGGTATGAAGAATGTCACGTAGTATGAGAGCAGAAAGGTAACAGGCCCTACATAACTCTATCCCTGGAGATCTGAGGAACAGAAAACGTTCGGTATTTAATGAAATAGACAGTGAGTCAGTATCAATAATCTTTATAGGTGGTCGGCCATTTAACAGTCCGCCCAGAACGGATGTGCGATTTAGAAGGCTTAGTTTGGGTAGCAGAAACAAGGGTATGGTCACTGATGTCAAACATGGGTTGGGCTGACCGAGAAGGGTTTTGTGAGTCGGTTGTCGGATCTAGGGTACGCTGGCTTCAATCGCCTGCATGTGTAATGTCTGAATGACGAGAGGGCGATGTTGAATCACGATCAACGTAAGCAACCTTTAATCTGTCAGTGCTCGCCGAATGGCGTGTCCCGTTTTCATAACTGGCGAAATATTTCTCCCTGCGGTCAAGTACTCTGAGAAGACCATTATACAGCGGCTGCAGAAGTGACCTTCGTTGGCCAACACAAATGGAAACGGAAGGGCAAGTAAGTAGATCAAGGTGGAGGTTTCCCGTGGGGGCGAAGGTTGAACACACCGCGTGTAATTATTTAGTCGTGTGTCGTAAGTCGCGTCAGGACTCAGGATGCTGAGGAATTAGAAAGAAATTCTCAGGGACAGGTAATGTACAACCATACGCAAACTCCGCCAAAGTGCATCTAACGTCTTCCTTCACAATGGCTCGCAAGCCAAGTAGGATAATAGGCAGACGAGCAAACCATTCGCCGCCTGCCGATGTTGCCATCAAAGGATCTTTTAGCTGGCGGTGGAATCTTCTGACCAAGCCGTTTGATGGCGGATGGTACGCACTGACCGTCCTGTTTTATTTTATCGAATGCTGTCTGCTGTTCTTCCTCCCACTTCCATGGTACTCTTTTATAGGTCAACAGGTGGATTGGATGTATCATGTAGGATTGGTTTGGGAGAAATCGACTCAAATAATTGATCATACCATTTAACTGTGATACAGCTTTCACATCCTCGGGAGTTGACATCGTGACGATAGCCCTTTTCTTCGCGGGATCTATTTTGAGTCCGCTTGGTGTCAGCAAATGCCCGTGAAAAGTGACCTATTTTCCCGTGAAGCCACTTTGTCGCACGACAGGCGAGTTCCTCGGTCAATGGAACGCTTCGAAAAATCTTTCAAGTTTCTTTCACGATCCTCAAAAATTTTGCGACGCGCGTGACTCCTTTCAGTTTGTCAAGTGCCTGGATGGAACGTTTTTGAAAAACTCCGCCGGACACATTCAGTCCAAAAAGCAAACGCAACCGACGAAAACGCCCAAAGGGGGTTCCAAATGTGGTAAAGTAACTGGACTGTTCATCTAATTCTAATTGCCAAAAAGTCGAAGATACGTCTACCTTCGTAAAAAAATGGGCTTGACTCAGTTCCGGTAGAATGTCATCGATAGTTGGTAGACGGTAATATTCTCTTCGAAGTACCTTATTTAGTGGTTTGGGATCAATACACAAACGGACGTCACCTGACTTTTTGAAGTTACAGCAATCTGATTGACCCAATCGATCGGTTTTTCTACCGGAGAAATCGCACTAATCCGAACCAGTCGGTCTAGTTCCGTCTTACGCTTATCACGTATGGCCAACGAAATCTCTCGAACCGGTAACGCAGCAGGAACGGCATCGCTAACCACAGATAAGCAAACGGCGCCCGGTATGCGACCGAGATTCGAATAAAAAACACGTGAATACTGGTCAGGAATATCGGAATGGGCTAGCTTATGTAGGAATTCGTCGTAGTTAACTGTGATGAAACCCATCAACTGAATAGCGTCAAAACCTAAAATGGGCATTCTATCCCGGTCAGTCACAAAAAATCAAGCATATAAATCTGCCTACTTTTGGATTTGTGACAGGCAGTGTAACAACCTCATTAACGCTTGTCGCCGCACCGTTCCACATTTTCAACCGTCTATTTGGTTTGCGCATGTTGGCCTCCTTGATGCGGCCTGTTGATATGGTACTGAGTGATGCGCAGGAGTCTGGCTGGCATATGCTTCTCATATATTCCATGAACAATTCTGCATAGATTCCTTTCTGTCTGCTTGATCTTTTGAGACGGTTTATCACACCGCCATCATCTTCATCGATGAGACTGACCGCAGGCAATCTGCACTGTCTGGTGAAATGATTCCTCCTCCGACACTTCATGCACGTCTCCCCGTAGGCCGGACACTTCTTTCTGGTGCAGATGTCTGCCGCCGCAAAACTGACACGAAATCATCAAGAATCGTTCTTTGTCTCTGTCCGTAGCGTATAATACCAGGCTGTGTTCTACGTTCAGAGATGTCACTCTTTGTTCCGCTGTCTCTTCGCTACTGCAGAAGTCGATGCACTGAGCTGGGGTCAATTTTGGAATGTTCAATAGTATCTCCGTCATAACTGAGTTCTGAATGCCGACGACAATTCTATCACGGATGAGGGTCTCTCCTAAGCACTTGCGGAAATTGTATGACGTTGCAGGTTTCTTCAAAACGGTAGCACACTGGTTTATCGTTTCTCCGGTCTGCCGATTCCTCTCAAAAAACTGAAAGCGTTCAAACGTTTCGTTGGTTTGTCCCTAACAGTATTTCACCATTTCTGAATGATGACGTTTGGCTCTTTTTTGCCCTCTTTGTCCTCGAAGATCAAATTTCCCAGAATTTGTCTTCCTCCATCTTCGATTGCATGTCGAAACATAGCCATCTGATATTCCTTGCTGGCCTTCGATAGATTGGCCAACAAGCAAAGATCTTCGTACGTTTCGTTCCACAAACACCAGTTGTCCGCGAGCCTGCTCGTGCCGTTCATATCCAGCGTTTCGGGCGGACCAATCGTCAGTGGGTTCGCCATGGTGTTCTTTTTGTCAACTGCAGGTTTCTCCTCATCTTCTGACGTCATGTCGAAAAATCGCTGCCTCCCGGAACGAAAGCAAAAGTCAGTCTTCGTGGCAAAAAACGAATATCAGTTTGTTTAGTTTCTATTGGTTATTTCACGGACAAGACGCATCAGTAAAATGAAAAAATACAATTGGTGCTGACGCTTCAGCCTCCCCATTGGTCGGCTCCGCTCAGCTTGTAACTCGTCTGTTTCAACGCGTGACACACGTAAGCAGCATTTTTTGATCCCACACGCGTTATGACAAAATCTGATACCGGAGCAGCTTGACGTCCCGATTGGTTCCCACGTTGACATGCCAATCTGTTTGCGTTGTCGACATTGATCGGGTATAGTCTTCTGCAGATCCCTGGTTGACTTCGTATCGATGCGCTTGTCTAATCCAAACCCTTTACAACGGGGATCTGATGGTGAGCTCAAACCAAATCCATCTCGGAAAAGAGAGCCTTCCCGTTTTACCTAATTGAGAAGTCGTGAATGTGAGGGATGGGACATCGATCTGGGAAGGTGAAGTCGTTCTGGGCACGATGATCTTCGCAGAGATGTCAGCTACCTGCCGCTTTTTCGAGACCATGTGAAGAGGTGAGGTCCACGAGCTATTTAAAGGCTGGATAACTCCAAACCGTAGAAGGTGTTTAAATGCTGCTTTGGCAGCTTCGAGTTTGTGTGGTGGCGATCGTCTGAGGCGTGCAGAAGTAGGTGGGCCTTTTTGTGACGGTGTTGGAAAACGTCCCGTTTGGGCGATGAGGTTAGAGTGGACTGACTGATAAGTTGTGGAAATTGACAGATGACTGCAAAGCCTTTATCTGGTAATGGCCGATCACAGTACAATCGAATTGGTTAATGTGGCCTTTATTTGGACGCACAAGGTGGTGGTACTTTCGATCGATTTCTTACTACCAACGCCTGCTATGAGCCCAAAGGATGATAAGCCAGCACAAATGATCGGGTGTTGTACATTCGCCACTGTCAGTCTCCATGGAAGCTGACGCATAGGGCCGGGATCCACAGTGAGTGGCTTCTAACCGTATGTTGGGATCGTCGAACAGCTATCAGCCTGTAATCTGTACAATACCAGCTGAAGATCGAGTTTGCCACCTTTCGGTGGAATAACGTTAACAGCTGCGCCTGTATTACCGAGAAAATTCAGCGCAGTTGAACGGTCGAACACATAAAATAGGCGACAGTCTGAGGAGCCATGAGCAGTCGTCGCCATCACTGTCTGGCCTCGGCGTCTCCCAAATGATAATTATCCTGAGTAAAACTGCACGGCCTGGTACAACGGATCGCTTTAGAAACAAACGGACGATTATAATAACACGTTGCGATCAACTCGTCGTTAGTTTGAACAGCTTCGAGATTGGCAGCGATATGGCGAGCCTCTGGGTTGTGGTACCCGTTGTTTGGTGATAGCAGAGAGCTGCAAGTTCAGGTCGGAACAAAGTTACCTCGGCACGTCCAGTTCTGTTCGCCAGTTATGGCTGGAAGATGCCTCTGGTAAGTGTACATGAGACACTGTGCGGCACCATGGATGCTAGCCGCAGAACGGCACCGATAACATTCGTATACCTGGTCAGCCAGCTCTGCGAGCATCTAAAGCAGTGTTGTATTGACCTGGAGGTAACCCCGGTCTGCCTGCTGTACGATGTACAAAATCCCTCCCAAAATCTTAGCACACATTGTATATAGGATCTTGAGGATACTTGGTTGCCGTCTGCTTGATGCATGCGATCGCGTTTGTTTGTTTGCATGCCTGTCGACATGCGCGCCAAGAAAGCTATATACATCCTTCTGGCTTGCTCGCACGCTCTACGGTCAGATCCCCAGCCCCCATAGCCACTTCTGCGTATCGGTGTCGTTTAGCGCTGATTATTTCAATTGTAATTATCGTATAGTATACTTTCAGTCCCTCGCAGTTAATGGTATTTTTAATTCGCGTCTGGTATTTTTAGGTATACCTGAGAAGGCGTTAATTTAGTGCATGTTTGCACTGAAACTAGTCAGCTGGTACATTTTTACTTTTTCGCAGGTATCTTTTGCTTTTCCGACGTAAGTTAGTGCTACTTTTAAATTTAGTTATTCATTTAATTTTACCCTCTGTTTTTGTCGAAGGTGTGCACGAACAGATTTCGCCAGACGTCTTCGTCAATGCTCTTCCCGTCCCGATCGCGCCTTTTAGGTAGAATAATCCTCGAAGCTGGTTTGCACAGCTGGAAGCCACTTTTTTGTCAAGACACTTAACCGCGGAACTAACGAAGTTCCAGTACGTGATTGCTGCCCCTCGCCTCACATCATAGACGAGGTGGACGACGTTTTGGAGTTGCCCAACTTCGTTAAGCCATACCAGCAGGTCAAAGAGGACATTGTCAAGCGCACTGGCCTTTCAGACCGTCGACGCATTACCCAGCTGCTGAGTTCCACCGTATTGGGTGACCAGAAACCTTCACAGCCTCTCCGCCATATGTAACGTCTTGTAGGCCCAACTCAGCTCGAGGTGCCCCTCTTGAAGGAATCATGGATCCAGCGACTGCCAGAGGATAGGCAAAATATCTTTAGTGCCACCCCTCAAGCGCCTCTGTCGCAATGGGCTGACACCGCCGATCGCCCATGGGTGACGTACGGAAAACGGGTCTCCCAAGTATCCGCGCCAGCGTCGAAAGCACTCGTACTCCTGTGAGACCATGTGAATGAACTCACCTGTCAGATACAATCACTCAGCACTCGAAGGTCGCTCTCATATTCGACCTCACGCGAATATAACAAAAGAGCCTCCCGGTCGACTTCTAGAGGGCAACTAGTGCCCATAGGAAAGGTCAACCCCGACCACTGCTGGTGCCACCAGTAGTTTGGTAGCCGTGCTTGATTCAGCCGCAGTCGCTGTTCCTTCGCCAAAAAGGTTCACGGAAACTAGCGGTCCAGCATATTATGGCGACCGACGTTGCCGGCTCCTGGAGTCGCTAGTTTTTCATTCGAGAACGCGAATCGGGAGCTCTCTACCTTGTCGACAATGGTTCACAGATCAGCGCCCTCCCACCGGATTCTTGCGAACGACTTGCACAGGGGCAGTCAACCTCATATGCAGCGGACGGTGCGTCTATTAACGTCTACGGCCAGCGTTCACGCACATTGAACTTAGGCCTTCGCCACGTTTTTCCATGGCTCTTCACCGTTGCAGACGTCCAAATGCCAATCACTGGCATCGACTTTCTGGGGCACACTGACCAACCACTCGGCGTAGAACACCGTCGGCATGTCGACCGCAGAACGAGCTTGTTCGTTACCTGGACTTTGACTAATGCGGTTCCAATCAGTCACGTGTACCGCCCGGTTATCGGGAACACTTACGCTCCTCCTGTCAAAGAATTTCCAACCGTCTCCAGGCAGCCGACTTCGCTGTCGCCAGTAACTGATGCAGCGCAGCACCACATCGTCACCACTGACCCGCCGGTGTTCGCTAAAACCCGTCGTCTAACACCGGATAAGCTGAAGATAGCGCGCCGAATGTGAGCATATGTGCGTGCTTGACACCATTTGCCCGTCGGAGAGCTCTTAGGCCTTTCCACTCCATATGGTGCCGAAAAAGTGAAGTGACTGGCGTCCATGTGTAGATTATCGCGCGCTTAACAATGACACGGTATCAGATAGGTCTCCAATTCCGCATATTCAGGACATCATGGCTAGCCTGAAAGGCATCAGTGTGTCCTCCAAGCTCGATCTGGCTCGCGCCTACCACCAGATCTCAGTCGCCACAGACGATATACCCAAAACAGCAATGATTACACCATTTTGCTTGTTCGAGTTTCTGCGCGTTCCGTTTGGCCTTCGGAACGCTGCTCAAACGTCCCAACGATTCATCAGCGACGTCACGAGAGGTTTGGACTTTGTCTATTCTTACATGGACGATCTTTTGGTGACAAGCGCCTCCAAAGAAGAGCACCAGAACCATGTGATTGTTCTTCGAACTATCTGCCGCGTTCATCGTCACTGTGAATGCTGACAGATGCGTTTTCGATCAACCAGCAGTCGAGTGGTTAGGGCATCTCGTCGATTAGCACGGCATTCGGTCATCAGCCGACAGGGGACAAGCGATTCGCAACTTTCCCCGCCTTACAACGCTTGTTGCTGTCCGTCGTTTTAACGGCATGGTTAACAATTGCCGCCGCTTTACTCCGCACTGCGCGCAACTCATGCAGCCTCTGTCCGACTAACTCTGTGACCGTTCACATGACAACGTCGTGTTGTCAGAAGCAGTCGTAAACTCGTTCAGCCGCAGCAGAGACGCGCTGGCCGACGCAGTGATCCTGCACCATTTTGACGCAAACACCACCACCAGTATTACGGTAGACGCTTCCGACATAGTCGCTGGTGCCATATCTTATCAGTTCGTCGATGGAACCCGGTGGCCGCTTCCCAATTTATCCATACGCCTGTTACCAGCCGAAACGAAGTACAGCACGTTCGGTTGTGGGTTACTTGGTGTTTACTCGGTCGTTCTTTACTTCCGAAGTGCCCTCGAAGGCCGCCAGTTTGCGGTTTTCACAGATCACAAACCGTTCGTACACGCTTTCCGTAATCGTTTCCAACGCCACACACCCTGCGAAGCGCGTCATCTTGATTTCACCTCGCAGTTTTTCACAGATTTACGACACGTCTCTGACACTAACAACGCTGCGGCTAACACTTTGTCACGCGTGTCAGCACTTGTTGGCCACGATCTTATAAACATCTCAGCTATGGCCGACGCACAACGTGCAAAGAACGATTTCCACGCTTCCTGTCAGCAATCGTCATTGCCCGGCGCTGACCTTCCGCTACCGACAGCGCCGGAAACGGATTTATGCGATACTCTCGCTGGATATCCTTGTCCAATTACACTTTTAATCTTTGGACATCGCCTGTTTGACGCGCCGCATAATATTGCCCACCCTGGCGTCCGGGCCACGGCCAAATTAGTTCCCCGTTCGGCACGCCTGATCCGGTGTGTCAGAGGATCTTCCCACATGGGCACGATCTTGCCTAGCTTGAAAGCAAGCTGAGGTACACCGTCACGCTTCGGCCCCAATTGACTGACATCCTTCGATTACCCCTCGACTCGTGCATCATCATATCGATATTGTGGGTCGTTTGCCACCTTCGAATGGCATGGCTTACATCTCGACGACGGAAGACCGCTTCACTCGATGACCAGAGGCTGTCCCTATACCCGACATCCGCCTGAAGATTGTAAAAATCGCATTCGTTGAGCGTTGGGTAGCCTCTCACGATTGTCCGGCCACGGTTACCAACGACCGCAGTCCACAATTTAAAAACGGTTCTTTCGCGGAAACGCTGAGTGCGCTTGTATGTCATTGCACCCGGACTACGACATACTACCCAGCTGCAAACGGCACGGCCGAACGCTTTCATCAACAACTAAAAGCGGTTGTGTTGGTCGTTGATGCAATCCGTTATACAGAACCTCTGCCAGTGGTTTCGCTCGGCACCCGCGCGGTTCTCAGGGCCAACCTTCGGGCTTCCAGCACAGAACTACTCTACGGACAACCGCTGCGTCTGCCTTATGATTACCTCTCGTCCGCCGCAAACGCACTCCGATACGATGCTTCCTACACCAAGCAACCTGCTTCCCATATGCTCCGCCTCAGCGTCACGGACACACAAGAACAAAGCTGCGGAGTATTTGTTCTCAAAGATTTCTACGATTGCACACACGTGTTTGTTTGCGTGGATGGTTCATGACGCTCACTCGAGCGACCTCACGAAGGTCCATTCAAGGCACTTCAACGGAAGAACCGCTTCTACGTACTCGAGCGCCAAGGTATCCGGGATACCATTAGTATCGACCGTCTGAAGCCGGCTTAATTTGAAAATTTTGTGGACGCTTTCAATGCTCCTCCGCATCCCGCGGCCAAGCGAGAAATCCTTCTGAACGGCCTCGTCCGAGTGCATCGTCATCTGCGGACACAACATAGCCGACAACGCCAGTGCACATCGTAACACGTTCGGGGCGTAAGGCGCAGTGTCCTGAATGTCTGACAGATAACCAGGATTCGTTAGGTCCAGTTTTATTTTTGCCCTACGAAAAACCGCGCCACAAAAGACGCAAAAGCTTTTGAAAAACCCATAAATTCGCAAACCTTTTTTGAAAACATCAAAAAAGCGTTTCGATACATGTCACCATATTTATGTTCGCCAGGTAGATTTGCCTTTTGTGTATGTGCCCAGACTTACCTATGTCTCTTCGTTTCGTTGCACGCGCTCATGCCCTGAGTCGATTAAAGTTTACAACGTGAAAACCGCCACGCGATCACTGCGCTCACTCCCAGGATCTCGACATGCGAACCTCCAACTCCCCCCATCCGTTTCGACAACGTAGTGGAGGACTCTCGAGTAGGAGCTAACTAGAAACTGCTGGCATTAGTACTCCCCTGCATGGAGCATCTGGGAATTGCAGTAACAACCGCAAGTTGGTGCAGCATGAACCAGACCAGGCCAAGGGTGGCTGGCAACAGTTGGCCCTCGCGTAGTTCGAAGAATTACATTCGCAGTCCCCTTCTGGAGGGGGATGCGTAGCGACCTAGAGATATCCCCGGTCTGCCTGCTGTACGATGTACAAAATCCCTCCCAAAATCTTAGCACACATTGTATATAGGATCTTGAGGATACTTGGTTGCCGTCTGCTTGATGCATGCGATCGCGTTTGTTTGTTTGCATGCCTGTCGACATGCGCGCCAAGAAAGCTATATACATCCTTCTGGCTTGCTCGCACGCTCTACGGTCA
>LUCH01002049.1:2560-34425 GCA_013368495.1 Paragonimus heterotremus
CAAAAAATATGGAACGCTTCAAGATTTTGCGCGACTTTTGCGCATGACACGCAAAATCGTGAAGCGTTCCATATTTTTTGAACTATACCTAATTCGATCTTTCTTGGTCCCAGTGGCACCAAAGAAATTTGAGAGTAGAACTCATGACTTTTGAATAAGCGGCAGAATGGTAGTACATAAATTAATCTATCCGACAACAGAACAGTAATCATCCAGTTTGCAAGAAACAATGTGGAGTGGTTTTTAGGGGTTTCCGTTCTTTGTCATGCAAGTGAAAATCGATCAACTACTAGCGTTTAGTTTACATACTGGTGAACCGTCGTAAACGGTTGCTTCCTGTAACCACCAACGTATAATAGACAAATAATTCGATCCTGTGTGCCTTTATGAGCACGAGACGCACAAGGAATTGAAGCCCACGATTTGTGAGTTGGTGTCAAATGGGTGATCCAAACAGCTGTCGACCAGACCATAGCCTTGGCCACGGAGCGTGTAAAACTGCATGACGGTTAGATTTGTTTCATGCATTATTGGCAAGCAACTGCTGCCGTGTTATGCTTTCCAACTGATTCCAAATTCCGAAAATAAATCACGTAAGACCAAACAAAGAACATGTCCAACAAAAATAACTGGATATCAACAGATCAAGCCAAGTTCAGGGTGTCCAACTTGAAAACTGGCAACCTGACAGAGTTCCGATTCAACTAGTGATGGCACAACTACACAGGACCAAAGACACATTATCTCTGCACAATGTCTTCTGAAATCATCCAAGTTTCTCAGCCGTAGTCTGAAACAATGAATACATGTAAACTGTGTATCCACCCAGCTACACAAAACTACAGGTTCTTCCACTGTACGTGTGATTACCTGAAAATCTTCGATCTGACATATTAAGTGTGAATAACGATCGTAGCACTCAAATACCTGTTAGCATTTATGCAACTACCAAGATGAATAAAGTTGAGAGTTATCCCTATCATGTTAAACTTAGAGCATGCACCCACCTCTGCAAATCTCTGGATTTTAGTTGCTACTTTCAGGAGGTGGAAGACATTCCATCCTGTTCGAAATGTTCCCTGATATCAAAGTGTAGCTATAGGTTTTCCGCAAGGAAGGAAGACTGACTTGACGAGGGAATCAGCTTACGACTATTGCCAGTAGCACTTTATCAATACTGAGGTTAACTACGTCGAATTCGCATCACAGTTTTATGAGTAAGGCACCAAGTAGAAGTACATACAGAACAAACGGTTAACGTGATCTGGCAAATTAATATCAAGCTGTAATCGGAACCTCACTTGAACAATGGGTTTTGGCATGCTCACGGGGTCAGGGGTTGACCAAGGTAGTTCCATCTTCTGTTCCCTTCTCTGCCTACCCGCTTAATGCTTCGGTTGTAAAATCATAGTAAAACGTTATGTTTATCCTGGTGATTAATACGTGAAAACGGACTTGCTGTCCACATTGCATTTCCCACGACTACTGTGGGAAATTTTACTCAATAACGAGCTTTTAAGGGAAGACACAGAACTGACCGATAATTGATCCAGAAAAGTCGCAGATGAATACAGTGTCAGTTGGACCATTTTCAACTCAGGCAGGTAAACATAGTCTTGGAAAAAGTGAACAATCAAGCAGAATTAATAAAAACGTTTCAATTTCACAGCATCAATTGACAGTCTGTTGTTTGTGATAAGTAAAACACGGCAGTGTGAGAAGTACACTCACTTTGACGACCTCCATGTGACCCTTTTTGGCAGCTACATGTAGTGGAAAGTTATTGTTAATATTTGGCGTCTCAACCAAGTGGTTGGCCTGAGGTTGATTCACAATTAACTGTTAACGGACACGGAAGAGAGGAGAGAGAGAAAAGGAACTTAGTAGACTGAGGTCATGTGGAAAATATTATTACGCAATGGGTTTATGATTTGGCGTAAAACATGAGTAGTTTAAACATGGAGATTGCTATCAATGAGTGGTAGTGAACGAGATGAAGGACGCAAACCGTTAAATGGGAAAGATAGTCTGTAGCAATCAATATGTTGGTTCGAACCAACAACCAATCTCTGTAGTTGTTTCAATTAGAACAGTTGTGGCTTTTGCTCACTGGAAGTAAAACATAGCTGGCTCATTACAGTCGAGGGTGAGAGGCAAGGTTTTACAGGGCCATTTTCATTAATCCGACTGCCCAGCCGAGATAAAGAGAATTCTTCTAAATCAGTTTTATCTCTCATGGAAATTTTGATCTCAACCACTAAAGGTTAAGTTAAATATAAAGTATTTCGTGGAATACTCTACAATGCTTGCTTACAATACGTCATTCATACGTAACTGGAACACTCCGGTCGTTGTTTTATACTGGCCAGCGTATAGTGAAGTCATTTGCACTACATCATTTCGTGGGTTTAGTCATCTTCGCGTGAATATACTAAACAAATTTCAGTGCGGTAGACGTCCCGTCGATGTACGAAGTGCACGACTCGGTCGGTGTAACCGATGTAGTTTAATTACCACAGTTAGGAGCTGAGAACCTAGGGCCTTCTCGAACAAACCAGTAGGTTGTGACATTGTTGACACACAGCCGAATTAATATAAATAAATTACTGATAAATAGTTTGGCAGATTTGAAACTTCTGAGCTTCTGGCGTAACTTCGTAGCTCAGCTGGTAGAGCGCTTGACGCATTTGGACATGGTGTTTCTGTCACTGGTTCGAATCCAGCCGAAGTCCGGATTTTTCGTAAATGGATCTCTTTAAACTGATATAAATAAATTAGTAGTAAGCATAGATGTCAAAATCAATAACATATTCGCACTTTTTCTGTGGATGGCTCGGTTCGCACGAAAAACGGAAACGTTGTAAACCTTTTGACTAACAGAAAACCAAACAGTTTTGGAACATCATACACAAAGGGCGTTTGAGAATACACCACGTCTCTCAACTTTCATACCACATATCACTAGGCATCATTACACCCATATGCTAAGTGAAACAATCTGTTGTTGTCTGTGCTCAATCGTCTTGATTTTACTGTTCCCGGTGTTAAAAAACTGAACTTTTAGCAGAGAAATTTTATTATAGCGTATTACTTGTTCACTCAGCGCCCCACGTCAGGTGTCTTTCTTTCGTAATACTTATCGATTTTAGTATGTCTAATCACTTCAACCTCTGTGAGAAAGTTGTCCAGACAATTCCGTGTTTCGTTCCATCAGCACTAGGACACGTTAATTAAATGTACATCAAACAATAGCACCGGTCCATTCTTTGAACCTTTGTTTTTGTGCAACTCTCATAGAGTCTGACGTTTCATCCATCTCCCGTTTTGTCTACGCAACAAACGAAAAAGCAGTAGAAGTAAAGGAGCAAACGGTCGGCAGTTAATTCTTTGAAAAGCTGTTTTGATTTTCTTAATAATACAGTAATAACTTGTCAGCTGTGTTTTCGTTAAATATTTCTTACAATCGTAGTAGTCACTGGTTGAATACCTACTCATAAACAGTGATGGAAACAAATTCTCTTCACTGAGCAGTGCTCACAAACTATTATGGTTGTGCATTTGCGTATGATAAATCGATCATGCTCTATGTGGAGGCAATTTTGCAGTGGCCCATATGATTATCTCAATAAAGGGTGATCGGATTTCATCTCTTGTTCCAATTAGTGATAAACATTATTAGCGAGCTTTAAAATGGCTGAAAATCGAGTCCAGCGCTACATTTCGGAAGGAGAGGACTGAAAGTCTGTTGGATCCGGAATGTTACAATCAGTTGTTAGTGAGCTAATACAAACATTACCATTATTAGCTTTGTTAGTGTTGTTATTAGTGACTGTTGCTGGAATAAAAAGCAAATGTGATGACAACACCTATCCGATCTCATGACATTGCATTTTAACGCATGAATCCAAAGAGATGATCAGGAGGTTCTGTATAGGCATGAAAGCATCATCTCCAAGTCATCTTTTAATCATTAATTCATCATGCTGCTGCTTGTTGATATCACGCAAGATCAAAAGATGTATATTTCGGGTCGCAACTGTGAATAGCATAATCGACTGCCTCTTAATTTAACAGATCAATCAACGTTTTGAGGTGAATGAAGGAAAAAAGTCATTCTAGACTAATTTAGCTTCGTAGGCTGGACAGAATCTTTGTCACAGTTCAGCAACTCAAGAAAAATTTTCTATCAGTACAGAGACATTTCTGTTTAAAATAAACAATTTTAGATAAATTAGGAGAGACTCATTTGAGAAGATTCTATGCTTAGGTTGAGTTTGAAGTGTAGGCGGAAATAACGTGAACAGATACGACAAACCCTCAGCCCGTTAAGTTACGAAGCCATCTGAGAGTAAACAGAATAGACGCGAATTGCTCATTCCTGTTTTAAAACGTACAATCATTACGGCTGTCATCGATAGTATGAAGATGATGGCCAAATAGTTCACTACAGGGCCTATCGATGTTAGACCGAGTGATCAGCCGCCACTTTTTAGGGACCAAATACCATTCAGTATAATCAGCACATCATCCAATTGTGTCCAGCCAGTTTACGCGGACAAATAACTGGTGATCTTCGGTTTTTAAAATGACTTCTTAACCAAACCTGACAGAATCTAGGTGACACAGCTCATATATAGTGCTGGCTTGACTTACCTCAAGTACTTCAGTTTGATTCTCTTCAGCACACAGATAGACAATTCCTTTAGAGTTCAACTCTTGAGCAAACAAATCTGCGCCCGCGTCGATCAAAATTCTCACAACTTGAACGTGTCCTTTACACGCTGCCAGCAGAAGTGGAGTGTATGCATTATAATCTTGATTTTCCATATCTGCTCCGCTGGACAGAGAGACATGAATAGCGTAGAATAGGACTGAGTTTAATACAGTAATAGTGGCAACATACTGAGCTGGTTTTCTACATTGTTATATACTCGTAAAATCCAGCTTATAAAGTAAGGATGTCAATACTTAGCCACCTTTCCGATGAGACAACTATGCAAAATACCCCCGACTCAACACTTCCCACTAGACTAATCTCTCCCCAAGTAGATTCACTAGTTATGATTAACGCAGGCAATGAAACTGCCTCCTGTGATTGCTTTTACACTGACGCAGCTTCATTCGTTAATAAACTGGACGAGCTTTAAGACCTGTGTTCCAGGTTGAACGCATTTACGGGACTATCACGAAAACATAACCTAACGGAGTTTGGTTGATCCTCAGTGAAGTACAGACATCTCAAAGGAGAGTTAGATTTTACTTACAAAATATTCCACATCCAGGGTCATCTGTTGGCATATCTGTTCCCACTAAACAAAGATGAACGACCGAGAGTGGTCACTTGTTGAAACTGAATAACGGAACAGGCGAAGTACTTTGCATACAGCAGTCCTTCACATTCAAAGACTGTTTACGCTGAAGCGCGTTGCACAACTCTGCGATCATGGTTGAATCAGTTGGGAGTTTTCAAAAAATATTTGGTGGACACCTACATGAGAGTCAACCGGAACTACAAGTTTTCTACCTCACATTCTGGCCCAGTCCTAGAGGTCATTAACTGCGCAGTTCTGACTGAATGTTGTTTCAGTGTACTTCGGTGCTAATTGCTAAGATGATTGTAGTCAGCGGCTTCATTGTTTAGTTCCATTCACCTTTTTCACATGCCTATAAACCGTCAAACGCAAGTTGTCACCGGTCAGCACAAAGGCGGGGACGCACAAACAATGATATTTGTCTCTCGTGTAACAACCTAAGGATCTACGGACCTAATCAGAAAACAGAATAAAACGATCAACGGATTTTCTGTGAAATAAGTATTGCTTAGGGAGACAGAAAATTAAACGATAAGTCTGGCTGGGGGGAGTAAATAAACAAGTATCAAGTGCTCACCAATCGAAAATTACTCGTCCACCCACAAACATACTTTGATAACACTTTGTGCTTATCGAAAGAGAAGTAATTACCTTCTTTGCCGAATGAACTAAAATAAAGTGGAGTGCACAAGTGAGATCGTGTTCAAGGAAAATAGACAGATTAACTATGGAGAACAAATACAACATAGTTATTATCATACCTCAGGTACATATGTGTATTGCCCAAGGTGAAATGTATCACTCGTCTACGACAAAGCGATCATTCAAAGCTGATGTTTTTGTAGTGGACAGTCCATTCAACCTAAACATAGAAGACTCAGGGGTAAACATCGTGTTCCGCCCTTCTTTGGGCTCCAGTACATGGGTTCGGCACAAAGTTGAACGACGTCTCAACGTGTATGATAAACCCTATGCTCCAACGTAGGATATCCACACCGGTAGGTACGATTTGCTTACAGAGAGCCAGTGCTAGTAGTTAGTGGCTACAAGTACCCACTATGCCGCGTTTGGAAAATACGTTACAAAGCCACAAACAGTTTGCAACTTGAATAAAAGAATTTTTCACGCGGGTGATTCAACAACACAAGTCTTAGAGTTTTGAAGATTTTAGGACATCAACTTCAGTGCACACGTCAAATCGGCTATCATGATCATAGTATGATAGTTCCACCGTATTCATATAGGACAACTTATGTTCTGCAGTTTGTTAATATCTCAATATTAGGGACCTGTCACAATGCAAGATCCCAATTAAAACATAAACCACTTTGTGAGCCGTTTTTTGATAAAGATTCACTGGATATGGCGTGCTTTTTGTAGTTTATAAAATATTAGAGGACACAATTTCACGGATAATGTATATGTCGGTCAGTTGTTCAAGCGTGTAGCTTTTTGTACATCAATTTAAATGACTAAAGTGAGATGATCAGTAAAAACAAGAGACAACCACTTAATGCGGCCACACTGTATTTTAGCACTACAAACTAAAAGATTTCGGTTTTCACAGTTAACACTAATTATGAGAATCGCGTCCGGTTTCCACATTAATTCCCTTAAAAAGATTATGGTATTACGTTCACTATCTTAATAGTTTCGTTGGTCGCATTTTATCCGATGAATGCCTGAAATGACACACCGAACGTCAAGTATCAAGGAGTTGTACATGTCTTATATTTCGCCCGGATATCTTGTGTGTACGACTCTTGCGTCAAAGATTCGGTGCTGAGACCAGTGTGTCAACCTACCGCTTTACTCTGCCGAAGTGGGAAATGTCAAGTTCGCACGATGTTGAGAACCGAGGTATTTTGAGCACAGTTTAGCGTTGCGCGTATATGGTGTAATTCAGGAAAATTCTGAAGGGCCGCTTCTGATTTGTTCACGAGAACCAGGTCAACTTTGCTGTCACATCGACAACCATCTAGCCTGTCCAAATCACAACTCAGGAGTAAAAGTTTTTAAAGAACGAGCTTGATGAGCTCTGGTTTCTTAAGCGGAAGTCAAAGTCTGATCGTTTGCAAATTTGTGAACCACGGTGTACACCATCTATTTTAATACATGGGATATTTACGTTTTGTAAAGTGTAAATCATTTGTAAAGACTCAGGTACACAGGTGACCTTTAGTTACGGTTATTGTAGTAGACTACTCGAGGAAATAATGCACCCAACTATGTACAAGTGTGCATACACGCTTACTACACTCACCCTTCCAATAACAACTGCACTACCTCCACATTGTTCAGTTCTGCGGCCTTGTGAAGTGCTGTCTGTAGGAGCATATCCTCAGTATCGATGTTTACATTGTTGGAAAGTAACAATTTTACAGTTCTGAGACATCCAACACGGGCTGCCATATGTAGACATGTTTCTCCGGTGGCTGGAGTCAAATTAGGATCAACAGCTGTCCACAGTAGAGAGAAGGTGATAGTGGGGTAGGGACAATGAAAAGAAACCACTAATTAGATGAGCTGCTTTTTCTTCTTGAAAAGGCGAAAATTTGAAAACAGCTACGACATGCATAAACGTGTTTAACGAAATACGTTGCTGGAAATGTATGAAGAGCATTGAATCTCACTTATTAGTAAAGTCTTTCGTTTTATACTTCACATTGTGACTTATCTTACTGGAAGTAATCAAACGAACTGATCAGATGACAAACGAATAGTAGCTACAGCTGTCTTTGTCACCACTGCTTGGAGTGTTTATCTGTCAAGATATATCCATTGAAGGATTGAAGTTGTTCACACGTGACTAGGTTAATAGCTTTGAGTGAGAAGTGTATATATCACAGTGCCACCTACTACTATTTGCTACTCGAGGCGGCCTGTCAAGGGAATGTTGCAAGATACTGCAGTTACTTTTGTGTGAACCAACGAATATTGTGCAGCCCAAAATGAGACACAATTTGAAGGTTAACGTCGTAACCATGGAAGTGTTTCCGAGCTTATTTGGGATCACTAACTAGATAGTTATGAGTTGGTTATTCTTCCAGTTGTGATTATAAGCTTGATTCAAGGTGATGCATGCTCTGTCCAGGCGAACAGTTCAAGCTGAGTCGGGGAGTTAGCGTATTTCTGATAGCCAAGTGAATAGGGTTATGCCAATCTAATAAAACAAGGTTTTTTATACAATTAAAATTTAACTATGGTCTACTGGGTTGCTGCATCATGGTCAAGCCTTACAGTGCTCCAAACAGTATTTCACCACTTCGGTTCTCCCATTAGCCACGGCCCAATGTATTGGTGATTCACCGTCCTGGTTGGTCAAAACCAGTTGCAGTGGACAACCAGCATTGTCAGTGTCATCGGTGATGCTGATCAATAGTTGAATCAATTTCAAATTGCCCGTTGCGCACGCAAAGTGCATCTGAGATAAGGGGTAAAGGGTGAAATTACAACACGGTTTCAGTTTCTGTTCGATGGTGACAAATCAGCTGAACCTTGGGCTGATCACAGTTTGCAAACGTGTTACATCGAAGTTAATGATAATACCCAGTTGAGATGGCACAGAGTAATGATTTTAGGGAGTACAGATTGAACATCACCCAAAATTGATCGCGGCTCTCGCATTTCCATAGATTTTCCAGTTGGCCCCTTTTGAAAAAAAGCATTAGGCTCAACTGTCGCTCTCATTATAGCTCGCAGTAGTGCATATTGTCGCCACTACGGGGACTAGAACTCCGGTCAGGCTTTCATGAGGCAACCGTGTTTACCACTGCACCATTGACCTCACATTAGGCACGACCAGTTTCGCCTATGAGTAGTGATCAGTTTGTCGGATCGTCTTGACAAGAGATACAGTTACTCTATGTTAACTCCAATTGATGACCTCTCGACTAAGACTTCTCGCCTAGTTGAAATCACAGAAATCATTAACTTGTTAATTACTGATGAGTTATTTTGGTTTTCATATAGAGATTATACGGAGTGATAATATAAAGAATTGCTTACCGGCTATACCATATTAAAGTATAAAACAATTTGATACGTATCTGACATTAGCAAGTCGCAACCTACTTTCCAGTTTGGATTGGTTCACGCGTGACCTGGTTAGAGTGGAAACACACTAGATGCCGTTAGAACGCATGATAGACAAAGGGTAGTGAGGCTGGCGATCTTCTCCCCAGTAAGTTTCTGCGCTTATTTCAACAGTTGGATGAAACTGTAAGGTGATCAAGAAACAAGTTAGGAAAGCTTTGACTGCTCCGTTGAGTAACGTTGACAAGAGACAACCACCCTGTTGTGGTCCTTGTTACGAGTCAAATCGCTGGGTGAATATGCCATCCGAAGTGAAAACGTGTCGGGATCAATGACATGCCACCTTCACTTAAGTTTCAGTCCTTTTACTTAGCTATGATTGATCAATTTTTAGCCTTTCCAACAATTTCGTCTTCTATTGCGTTATTCCACATAACTACTGCGATGAGCTGCACCCCGAGAAACATTGTCTTCTGATATGTGTCATACGTGGCTCTTTATGAATGAACGAATGAATAGATGAATAAATAAATAATCACAGGAAGTTGTTCACAGAGACAAAAAGTAATTTTACTGTCCGATCAAGCTGCGACAAACGATAATACAACCGTTCATCATAAAATTTAATGAACGACATATCTGAAGTCATAAGGCTAGTCATGCTTATTGATGGGCTGGGCGAACATACTGAATTACTCACAAGCGAAAGTGGTTGAGCGTTCACATACGGTAATTCGGTCGTGCCTAATGTGAGGTCAGTAGCGCAGTGGTAAACACGGTTGCCTCATGAACACCGCGGCCGTGGTTCTAGTCCTGGCAGTGACGAGGATATGCACTACTGATTAGCTCTAATGAGAGCGAAACTCGAGTCTAGTGCTTCTGTTGTTCGAAATGGGCCGAGTGGAAAGTCTATGGGGACGCGACAGCTGCGACCAATTGTGAGTGATGTTCAATCTGAAATATTGAATTGTTTCTGCAAACACATAGAACGTATAAGAGAAAATTCGACCAAAACCCTCGCAGTACTCCCAGAAGTTATTAAAAATGTCTCAGGCAGATGCTACTAATCATGGCTGTATCAAACATGACAGCATATATCATTGGAGACAAGTTGGGAATTTGGGTCAGAATCACTACACATTGTACATCAGCAGATCTCGAGTGCAAAAACATAGAATTGTCGATGAGATGTCCAGTAACACACCAACAGTGTCTAAACTAGCAAAATAAGCCAGAGATTAGGTTGCGTACACTATACTCACAGTTGAGACTGACTGTGTGACACGTACTACATGTGTATCTACGTGCAAAAACCTGTAATGCTAAAGCCACATGATTAGTTTCGACTATCAACGAGAACATTTGAAGATTAGAGACCGTCCCCTGAGAATCCTGTAATCATCTGACATAGTACTAAATGGGAGCTGACTTCCAGATAACTATCAACAGTCTTCTGTATACACACGTGGGTTATTTCGAGAATTCTCCTATCCAAACCACTTGTCAGCGCTCCCGCTTTCAACGAATCACCAAATTAACTGGTCCTTGCAGGTCAACATGCCTGGCTTTCAGGAATTGTGTTAATTTAAATGAGTGAATAAAGCTGTACATAGGAAAGTGGTTGACAGATTCCAGGTTGCTACTTAACAAAGGTTATGTAAACGATAAATGCCCGAAATGTAAACAAGATCAAATTGCCTTGGTCGTTTATCATACAAGGATGATTGTCAGTACACGCGTAGCAAGCATAGGGCATTGAATATACACTTTACATTCACAATTGAAGAGTGAGGCTGCAAATTACAGTGTCCAATTATTGTGTCCAACCGTTGAAACTAGCACAAACAGTAGCTAGTGTACTTGTTTGTACAGATACACACTACTAATATTCATACATTCATACATTCATACATTGGTTATATATGGTTAGGAAACAGCCAAGCACGAAAGTACTCATTGACATGATGTCGTGCGGCGAATTAATCGTTTGTGTGAGAAGTGGATCTGTTATCAAATTTATGCAATGTCTCCATCCCGAAATACTACCCAGAATCCCATCGGTTGCAACCAGTGTCATTTCAGTAACGTCGGCTGTGACCAGCTAAGCAATCATCTCTTCTTCTGGCATCTCATTTCTTTGCAATCTCAGTAACACTTCCGATTCAAGTCATCTGTATGTTGGTTGAATTTCAGCTACGGTGTTGATATGGTTCTATCTCCGCTCCCTTCCGTTAGTTAAACCGTGAAGCCTATTGCGCTATTCGTGGTCGCATGGCAGCTGACCGTACGTGCCAGTCACTGTGTGATGACGTTGTTGTTGACGCTGATAATGGTACTATCTCCCCTGCCCTGATGTATCCGCTACGACACTATCGTGAGAACCGCTTTTCCCAGAACTTGGTGAGTTTGGTGGCCCAGTGTCTGGCCATCTAGCTGTGTTTGTGGGACCGACATGTCAGTGATACTTAACAAATGGCTTATCAGAAGAGAACACTAGCCTAGCCTCTCAAGTACTGAGTATTCTGAACAGTTCCTTGACTAGGAAGGTCTATGCACTCGGTGCCCTTGTTCGAGCCTCATTTTCTTGGAGGCATCGTGAAGAAGGCAAACTGCTAAAAAAACGTCCGAATGAAATCCGCAGTGGTAAATATAAAGTGGTTTATTTTCAAACATAACTCTTGCTAATTAAAAAAGCTCTGGATATTTATTAGTAGTGGTAGCTGCCTTCATTGTTAAAACAAATCAGATTCCCAAGATTTATAAGACTTGGTTTTGGTTGATTCGGTACTCAGGTGCTTAAAATAGCATTATTCTTACTGCCCGCGTGAAACCACAGGGTGGCGCCTAGAAATTGGTGGGAAGCCGAACAAATACGGTTTGCATTAAATCAGACTTGTTGACCACTCCCCGTGGATTCACTAGTTTGGACCCGTATGAATAAATAGACCTGACCATTCAGGTGTACTTTGTACAGGAGAAGCAAGTTTCCTCGGATGACTTCTTTGAAACCATTCTGGGTGGTTCTCAATAAAAGAATGCAAACACTCCTTAATTTCTTACATTCATTACAAAATTCAAACATATCTATTGGAACCTGTACACATTTGTACTGGTGAAAATCTATCCTCGACTTAACAGACTAGCCGTGATGTGAAAATTCATACTTCGATAACGCTTCGCTTACGATCAATATAAGCAAGAATTTGCCTATGCACTGGCGTTTATTCGGTCTGTCAGCCTGCTAGTGGGATTGAACGGCAACTTTCCCGAAACCCTATCAGCTGATCGATCGAATTGACAATCGGCGACTTACTGGCAAATTGCCTTGTTTTGTGCGAGCGTACAAATTTGCTTTGGCGATCAATAGTTGGGTAACAATATCCATCTCGTTGCGTAAAACAGCCCAGTGTAGTGGTCTCATTCCGTCTCTATCCGGAATCTTGTGTGTCCGTATGCATGTGTAAAACGAAAAATGAAATTTAGTAAGCAAAGTAGGTAACGTAGAAAATAGAGTACGATTTTGCATGTGAAAAAACAACGTCTGTAAAAAGTAAACCGGAAACAAAGACCTAAAACCGATCAATAAAGTTATCACCAAAAAATGACTAGAATGTTCGCAGTTTTTAAATTATGGCAGACAATTTCACAACATATAAGAATGTACACCTATAAATAGTCGAAGAGTTTGTTGACAAAAAATTGAACATTGCTGACATCCGATTGTAATTTTCGTATTCAGACAGATTTATCGATTGGCCAGAATTATTCACTAACAGGTGTTGTTGAGAGTTTAGCCCTGATAATTTAGCTCTGACACAATGGTCCACACTGATCTCTCACGAGAACGGGAACTGGAGTGTAAATCCCGATTGTGAAGTAACCATAACTGCCCCAACTGTTTACTAATGAAAACGGTATACATCACTTCCTAACGTATTGAGTTCCGTGACCCATAGCCGATTATTGATAATCAAACACAGCATGCTGAGGTTGATCACATCGACCCATACCATTAACATTTGAATACCCACAAGTGGTTGATCGATTATATGCAACATCGATGCACAAATGACATTTGGAGGAAGAATAGCTATACAAACTTTCAGGTACAAAAATTAGGGAAAACTTTTCCTTCTATCAGGAAAAGTAATGCGAAATTCAGCCAATGTGTCAATTAACAAAACAGAATTTGTTGTTCATGAAAAGCCTCCGCGAAATGCGGTTTGATATCGTTGACCCTCACCCCAATTATCCACGTGGTTTTACTAATCATTATGCTTACACAGGTTGTATAACAAACGTGCATAGTAAGCCAGGGGGTCCTGGGGCTGTAAAGGCGAACCACTGCCCACTATCGGTAGTGTTCCTTAGTAAACTCCTGGATGAGTGCCCTTTGTATTTCTTGGTAAGAGGCTGAGGTTTTCGTCTGTTCATTCTAGACCTTTGGTTTACCGGCTGGTAGTGTTCCCAGTACTGCCGAAGGTTGTGCCTCGTCTTTCAATTCGTTATACACTACATTGGTTTCGAATTCCGACATCCAATTCATCGGGTCTGAATCTGCGAATGGGTTGGCCACGGCAGCTTCACCACGTTTTATTCAGAGCGTGACACCAGTGTAAAAAAAAGTGATTTGACGAGGCAAGACCTCTACTGCTGAAATTGCACAGTTTTGTGCCACTCTCGCGTTCGCATTTATGAACCAAGATTCCAACCCACAGCTCAGCGATGTTTTCAGTTGAACATCGTCTGCACATTTAGTTGGTTCTGTGTGTTTAGCTGGTACGTTCCGTCGTGGATTTCTGCTTGCCATTTATTGCCCGTTGGCCCGATTTTGCTGACTGATGACTCGTTCAGTCGCCTGGGTTGTCCTTAATCCATCTGCTTTGGACTTTAGCATGTCTCCCCATCGCGTTCCGATATTCCGCTGTGTATTGAAATAATTGTACCTCCGATTTGATTACCCATCACAATATGACGCATGAATCGTTGTTTCAGTAAACCTTACTGTGTAGGATTTTACCTAATAAAGAAATTATTTTTTCATACTGCCACGTAATGCCATGACTGGTTTACGCTAACTAACAACTGCCTATGTTTTTTCTTTTGTGGCATAAATAAGCGTCTATTTTTGGAGTCTATTGCACCCTAATATCTTCTATTTATATATACTGCTCGTACGATATAGGAAAATTTTATCGAAAGCTTTTAACGTCAAAACTTTCGGAAACCCTTGTCCAGAGTTACGATCCGATTCAAGTAACTCCTGGAATCTACACACTGTTGATGGTGAATGTGTACAAATCAACCATTGCTAGTTTGAAAGCTCATTTGGATGATTTTGGTTTTAGTGGGCGTTGTTCCGATAAAAGTGCCATCCTGGTCCAGCTGAAAGAAGTTTATTCCGCCGTTTATACACATCTACAGAAATACAGCGAATTTATTATGAAGTAATTGTTCACAACATGTTTGATGTAAGTAGCCTCACGTTCGTGTCCAGTCATTCCACAGACGAGAAGACTTGATCACGGGTGCACTGAACAGCTACAACATAGCTGGTCGTGTGTAGCCAATACCGACTCAAGTAGGTGAACTCAGGAACGCTCAGTTTTCTGCCAGTCTTCTCACATGATCGGTAGTGACTCAGCAACGTAAAATGCTTTACTAAGCATTTCCGAGTGTATAATTAATGAGCAGCATTTAACTGCAATATCATACTTGAAGGTGACTGTTCACTGGACGCTAGAGGATTTAGATTGTTTCAAACTGAACAGCATCCACATTTGATCAACTGACTGTTTCTGAAAGAAGGCAATAAACTGAAGCTTTGCTTTTACGAGAACTCATCAGTAATATATATTCTCATCCAAGTCAAAATTTCCACTTGCGAATGCATTAACTGACTTAGTTGTTAGACATAAGAGGGCGAGAAAAAGGGACTGTGGATCACACTGAAAAAACTGTTGATGAGATTATGCGCCACAACAAATTAATAGACACACTTCAATGAATTGTGGACAATGTTTGTGAACAATGACAACTAACAATGAGGTAAACCTGTGCTTACATTTTCCGTGCGATTAACGTAACAGATTTATTTATCAAGTAAAACATGCTTTGAAAAATTAAGCTCATTCTGAATCCATGGCTAACTTTTGTGGTTACAGAATGCAGGTTAATTCCTGGATGCGTTCAATACTCGCGTGATTCTCTGAGTTCTTCCCAAACAATAACACGATAACATTGGAAAACCGTAAGGACGACTGCCTTTTGGAAGATGAAGACATAGACTATACTTGTTTCCAGTTGTCGTATATATAAGTGGGTTACAGGGGTAAAAGTATGTTATCATTATTGGATGTAGACATGGACATTCGTATTCCCCTCTTCTAAATTAAAAATTCTTAGGGCTCGTGGACCGTTTGTTAAAACAATGTAATCTCTAAGGAAACGAAATTGTACAGGTATGCTTAATCCGACTGGTTCATATGCCAACTGGTTTGAAACTTAACCATTGGTCCTTTAATTGCAGACTGACAAACAAAACTGAGGATGCTCGTTGACTTGTTCCATGTCACAGTGCCAGCGATAGACATATAAAATTTTGCGGAATTTTCGATTAGCGGTATTAAATTAATGAAGCCATATCAGTGCTGCCACCAATACTCGGAGTCTACATTAACTTCTGTTGTAATTTTCCTTAGCTGACATGTGGAAAGTTGCTTCTTCAATCTGAGACTTTATATTTAAATTACCCTCGTTTTCACGGGAATGCAATTTCAATTTCATAAGGTCGTCTCTCTGGTTGAACATTAGATAGTATGGCCAATTCAACCGTCAAACTAGATGGTACATAGATGATTTCGTCTTAGTTTGTACATTATTCTCCCGTAGTTTACATGAACAAGTCGGTTCGTAGTTTGCTTTTGGCAAGAAAACACCTGCAAACGGAAAAATGGAAGTATAATGAACGCATCTTATACAGTTTTGAGGTCGTTCACCCAGCCAAAAACTGATCGATCACCACGGACGACATTTGACTGAACAAACATGTTTCTGATAGTGGGTGGCCAATCGCTTACCAACATTGTCTTATCCACAAGACGGTGAAATCGCGATAAAGGTTTTAGCGATTCTTGTGCCATTTGGTTTAAAATCATCCAACAATCCGTTTATTGTGGAATGGCAATATCAGAGTTAGCGGGTTACATGCAACGCATCACACAACCGTCATTGGGCCTCAGAAAACTTCCGCGTAGTTGTCAGTTGACTATCCCAAATCCACAAGAAATCCTTGTTGTTACGACTGCGTTCATTTGTATTTACTCATCTTTTAACGTTTTAATGACTGCATTTGCTTAATTCCAAAGTTTGGGATGCACAGTTCTCCCTCTCTCGGGTTGCTGTTTGTGCTCACCTTCATGATCCGTTTTCAGCCCAAACAATTTGCCACCCGTTTTGATTAGTCGCTTTTGGTTTGTTCAGTTAATGAAGAGGAATCCCACGCTTTGTTCTCTCTGGGTACTCGACGTTGCATCGTTCAGTTAGGAGTATTGCTCAGCAATTTGCTCAAATCATAAAATGGTGATGGTTAACAATAGCTAATGATCACGAGTGATGTTACTTTGTAGATTACTTGGATGTCTGTTGTGCTCCGGAAAAATATACTGTTACTACTTTCGTCGTCTTTCAGTTAGTCAAATATGACCGCATAGTTCTTAGTAACTCTCGAACAAACGTCAATTAAGAACGTGGAACAGGATTGTCCACCTGATAACGCTTAACTAGTCAATCCGTTATCCCTGGGACCCATAGGCAGACTAGGTAAACAAATCCTTGGATGTAATTTTATTTAAGATTTCTTTGACCTTAGACAATATAACTTCGAATATAAAACGAAGTTGACTCTAAGAGAGTCACCCCGGAACACTTAGTGTACCATTCAAAATTTGAACAACGAATGATGCTTTGTAGGGTCGGCCATTATTCCCAGTTTTCATCAGTCCGTAAAAAAGCTAGTCTGTGTACGAATTATTTTATTCGATAAAGGGCACACTTTATTTACTCCAGTTACACAGCTTAAGTCTTGCCTCCGCCTAAAGTAGAACGTTTTGACAAGTCTAGGTTAAATGATCACTTTCTTTACTATGCTGTGCTCGAATAATTGTTTAACGAATTACATCAAATCAAGTTAGGTATGGCTGGGCGAATACCCTACTCAAAACCACTGTTATGGTTTTACTTATTAAGTAATTGGTGGAGCGGACATATGACCACATGAGATCAACTCACATGAGGCCTAGTTAAATTACCTCAAAGTCAATATTAGGCTCTTGAAGTAGTTGCTTCGCGGCAATTTCGTTCCCTCGAACAGATGCGTAGTGTAACGCAGTCCAACCGTTCTCACTTTGTCCGTTCAGTTCAGCGCCGTGTTCAACCAGAAAATGAATCACGGGATCACAAACTTTTGGTTCCGTTAACTTCTTCGGAGTGGGTATGGGTGGAAGAGAAAGATTATCTAAAAGTGGTACAGCTACTGGTTCTTCAGCATCACTCCATTCAAACTCCTCATCTATATCATCCAAAGATGCGTCGCCAATGTTTAGAGGAATACGTTTCTCCTGACCTACAGATGGTGCTTTCGGGGAGTATGACTGGCGAATAGACGACACTTCAAGGGAGTCGGACTGAAATAAAAGCGTCAATGTATGTTTACTTCCATGACTAGATAAAAGGATATAAGCCGTAAATCATGGGAAACCAAAAGAATGTTTTACCGCATGAAAAATCATGATGTAATTACAGCAAAATTCAGTAATTTATTGCCACTCGCAACGGGTAATCTAATAGCAGCATCTTACTGGCACGTGGTCCCATCACGTGTGGAATGCACGCAACGATGTACTTCTGATGGTCCATCGTATTTTAGGGTAGCTACAGTCCTTTTCATCCGCTTAACTCCGAGAGACCCTCGGAAAGATTACTGATTGATGTACAATTCTCAACCCTCCTGTTGGCTGTAATTTGTTCTGCCGATTGTAGCTACAAGGATTCTGCGTTAATATTATACCGTAGTTACTGGTAAATAATGGAAAATTTGTTAACCTGGTAGGAACTGAACGTAATTCACATTAGTATGCAACTTCCAAATTTGGGCAGACATTTCAACCGACCTTCTTTGAAAACATACACCATGGCCTTCTTACGTTAAGGGGTCTCGATATCACGTTCGTGTAGCTCGATAATATTTTTACCTGCTTGTTGCCAAGTTAAAATGGTCTAAGTCGTTTTCTCGATGTCACTATACCCTAGGTTCGAGAGCAGTCCACACGAATTGGCAAACTAGGATCTAGTGTGGAAGCAGATAGATTACGTTGTGGTTCACCATTGTGCGAACGCTTACGTTAATAGACATTTTACCAGACTCAACTATTACAGATAAACTCAAGAGAGATCAACATTAAGCTACGATCAATTTTTAAAATACGTCTAAATGGAATCGTTTCAAACTCCCCATAAAAACTGATACGATTTTCTGAAATCTATTTTGCATTAATAAATTCGTAAGAACTAAACAGTTTGGTTCTTGCAATCAGATTACAGTTTCTGGTTGTCAGACTGACGCTCCTGTTAGTTAATAGTTCTCCAGTCTCACCTCTCATACTGTTCCTCTTGGTTATCAAGTGCTTGCTCTTAGTTGTTAAACGATCATCGTGTGTTTCTATCTGATTGTATTAGGTTCTCAAACAAAGTAGAATGTCGAAGTAATCCAATACACATGAGCAGGCGCAAAAATAACCCCATTTTCTATTCGTCAGATGTCAGAAGCTGCCTAAGAAACAGTATAGTTCGTTGTTATGTGTAGACCGACCCGTTTGAGATAGGAATCTTGAGCGGTTCCCAGGAACCTAATCAAGTATCTCCAAAAATATCTCTGCTGTCTGTATACAATGCATTTCAATAATTCAAACATAAACTGTCCGTAAAAAAGTAACATTCTGTATAAGGTCTACTCTCTTTTCACACACACTGAGGAAACCCAGCTCTGAAGAATACAAGCGTTATGTAATTCGACATTCCACATCCCTTCTAAAATGATATGACCAAGTATGAGTTGTTGCCGGACTCAATCACAGAAAGCGGCTACCACTTTTGCCGCTAGTTAAACCCGAACCTGAAAAACAATGTCTTTTAGCGACTTACATTTCTGTAAAAAATAATGTATGTAAAGAGCTGACGATCAAGTCAACTAGTGAGTTAATTCAGACTGGTGCCTGTAACAAATCGATCTTTTTAGTGACCTTTAAGTGTACCTGATGTAAGCCTGATTACTCCGCTAAATTATCTTATGTTTGATCGATCTTGCTCATCGTTGAAGCATTTTAGAATCAGATGAGTACAAAGATGTAAGAAATCGGTCATTAACACTGAAAATTACAAAACAGTCACAGAAACGGCTTTTGGTGTAAGCCCATCAACTTAGGTACATTATGTCCGTCTGAACAAGCGACATGCTAGTGAGATTTAGGACTTTTTTGATTCATATATATATATATATATATAGAAACCGGTCGGGGTTGTCTGTTATAGCGTATTAAGTTGTTCTACTCCGGCTTTTACGGTTGTATAACAAATGCACAGTTTATTTACAATGCTTAAGAAAATTCACACAGGTCGATAAATATCCTGCAGGACGAAATGGATCGGAGTTTGTTTGAGGGGAATGTTGATGTTAGTGTATGCGTGAAATTGGTATAAGTGCTTCCATGAAACGCAATGATGTCACCATCCTCTTTCCATAGATTGTGGTTCATCTGATTTGTGTAACTTACTTCGATTTTCTTACGCACATCGTACAATATATGATTATAAAAGTGTGCAGCAAAATACAGAAAATCTTCGTTCACAATGTTTCTGCGCAACTCAATAACACACTGTTAAATGTCACCTCCAGATTAAACTGTCTTGATCGATCTCAACATGAAACTGATACAACAATCATTTTAGCATAGGCTTCATGAAAATATTATAAGAAAACTTATATGACCCTTAATTTAACTTACCGCTGGTTTCAAAGCCTTTCTGCAAAATCTGGATGCAAAGTGTAGTGGTGTTGCTTTCTGAAAACCTTCCGCATTCACATCTGTGATACAACAGTGGTCATATGTAGTGATCAACAGAGGGTTTTAGACAAAAAAACGCGTGGTTCGTTAACCAATCAAATTGATTGAAATTGTCTACGTAGTAATTGTAAAAACCGTGTAAAGGATATGACAGATCGTGCTATTCATTCAAAAGGGTCAATTGTGCTACTGATTTGTTTGTTTGACTTACAACATCGGGAAGAAAAATCGATTCAAAAAAGCATTTAAAGAGTTCGAAATGTCACACAAGTACGCATAAAAGTAGTTGCAACCTTGGACAAAACAGCTCTTCGGCAACCGTAATTCTCTTTTACAACTATTTAATACGATCCTTCTATCATGAGCAATGCTGCCAATCGCGTACGGATTTTAGTTCTGATTACTTCACATTCTGGTTGACAAAAACTACGTCACTCACAAGTGATTGCGGATGTAGCATTCCTATAGATTTTTCGGTTGACCACTTTTAACAGATAGCGTTAGACAAGAGTTTTGCTGCAGTTAGAGCTCCTCTGTAGTATCTGTCCTTTCCACGACTGACCATGCTTTTATAAAGCAACCATATTGATCACTGCATCGTTTACTTCTTGTGAAGCACAACTGGATTGTCATTTGATTATGAATACTGCTCACCGCTACCCTGTGAGAACTTGGCCCGAATTCTGATCCCTGCTACTCCAAAGATATATACTACTGACGGAATGTAATAAGGACAAAACTCGAGCCTAGTGTTTAGTTACCAAAGGGATTGAAGGGAATTTTATTTTTTTCAAAAATGGACCAACACGTCATACGGAACTTGGCTGCATCTAACACGTAATTACAGAATGCATACATCAGTAAGTATCTATCAAACCAAAGTCTCTGGGGCCTGATGGCAAACACTGCTTTCTTCTCCCACAAATCTATCCCTTAAAGGCTGGTTGTGAAGAGTTGCATTCATACTCACTAGTTCAGCGAACAGCTGTGAAAATAATTCAGAGAATGTCGGGCAAAGGCATCGTATGAAGTGCAGAGAAACGTGAAAAACCAGATTCGTCACATGCAAGAAATCGGTTCGTATACACGGCGCATACCAGCGTTGGCCTTCTCCACAAGTAGTCTCAAACAACCGAGTTGACCGTTGCGTGCTGCATAGTGCATTGCAGTAAGTTTGGCGTTGTTCAGTCTATTGACACATTCTCGAACCTCAGCCGGTCTGGAATCAATGAGTCTTTGCAGATCACGTGTTCTCCCCTGAAGAGAGTACTACAGTATGAAAAGTGAATGTAAAAATACACAATTGAACATACTTTTAACAATAAGGCAAAGGTATCCCTCATAGATTCTGGAGACTTTTTCGCATGCCAAGTTAACTCCGCCATATGAACGAATCAGGCAAATTAGAACCTTTTGAAAGGTTTCTGGCTAAAAAGAAATGGCAGCAATCCAAAAACATCCATAATCAGAATATCGTAAGTTCTTCTGATACGCCATCAAATTATCATAGTGTTTTGATGGTGAAATACACTTGGCTTAGGACACAACTTTTGAGTTCTGGACATATATTATAATGTGCATGGAAAGCACCATCAGGAATGTAAACACTGCTTTTTACGACCGACTTGTATCCATATCCGTTAGGAATGGTGCATTCCCAATCTATTTGTTAACATGCCTGTCGTAGTGCATATGCACCATTTCAATTTTTACTTCCAGGTAAAGGTCTTTCTCTTTCTCAGAATCTTTTATCTCTGCGTTCAGTTCATGCCATACAACCTATTATTGTCGCTGTACATTAAACAACAAATTTGCCGGACAAACCATAAGACCAATAATCTTTAAGAAATACTTGGTAATTTAACGATGCTCATTCTACCGTTCTTTGGTCTCTAAAGTTCGGCTGGTTGCCGTTAAAAATACACTGTACATACCTCAAATCCAAAAGACTTTTTGAATTTTAAAAGTTTGAAATAAACACATACCCGTTATTTGGACACAACTTCTAGTGTATTTCCTTTAGCATCTTTTTCCGGGTTGCAGGCTGAGTCAAACAAAAGATTCAGAGAAAGTGAACACATCTAATGAGTTACCAGAAAAACCTGGTATACTGTTAGAACTGGGTAAGTTTCAATGGATGAGCCCAAAAAACGTGATTCAGAATGAGCAATCATTGAAGAGTTGGAAATTCAACTGCAGTTACTCTTTAAAATTTTAGACCGAGGCCAAAATCTTATGCTCTGAGAAACAATGTGATTTGAAGTATTACTATCACCCCTCTGTGTTACTAATTCAGTGTTTAAGAAAGCTAGGTGTGAAGAATTGTTTTGAAGAGGGAAAACATATCGGTAAGAAAAACAAAGATAACAAGTTGAAGGAATACGTTGTATGTCAACAAAAAACCACTCACTCACTCTAATAAATCATGTCAAAGGACGAAAAAGTTTAGAGGGAGTACAAAAGTTTTAAAATTTTGCAAAAAACCCTCCTTAAAGCACAAGGGTTCTAGTAAAGTCTAGACCACGCATAGGAACAAAGCATGCTTCCTCACAGAGAAACATTTTTCTGAAAGAAGACGTCCAACAGGACGTTGTCTGTACAGTGTGCCTATCTTCAGGTAGCCTACAGCTATCAGCAAACAGGTATTAGCAGCTGTTTGATGGGGAGGTTTCGTTTACATTAAATTTTTGCATGAGGAATGCGAACCGTTTCACGTTATATAACAATACCGGGATTCTACTAGATCAGCCCAAATGGTAGCTACTTGTACGGGGGATGTATTCAGTGGCAAGTTCATATAAACTACTCTCCTGATTTTCAACCGTATCGATTCAAGTTGTTGTACTTTGGTAGCTCTTCGCTACATTATTATCAGGTATCACAGACATTGCTTTAAAAACAATGGACCTGTAGGGCTTGATCAACAACGTTTGCTTTGTACTGGTAGGCTGCATAACCGGAATTTGTTATTGGTAAATCCATTAAGGATAACACAACGTAATACTATAGGTTTTAACCAACATGGGGGACCTTCCTCAGGATTGTTGTCTTTTGAACTAGTCTAAGCCACATGATTTTACCAAGCATAAGTCACAGCGTGGATGAATCAGTATGTCTGAATTATATGTGTCAGGCTGTGTGATTGATCGCTTTCACCACGGCATAAAATGGGTGGTAATCTTATCTGACCCAAGTATTCCGGATTTCAACAACTGGGAAATTGTAGCAAAGCTGAACTACTGTAATGAATCTGGTAGGAGAAATGTACTCAGGAGTGAGTACATAACAATGATATTGTAGAAAACGTGTGAGACTTTGAAAACTCTGATTATCCATTGCAGTGTGAATCCGTCCAGCTGAGTCGCTTGAAAAAATTCAATGATCGTCTACAAGTAAAATCAGAAGGTGCACCGGTTTATAAACGTCCATCACGAGCACATAAGACTTACCACCCTTGCTTGCTTCCTAAATGATTCAAAACTGGCTGAATGGCATCCTTACCGCCAATACTCTATTCAAAATTGGTTAATGGCTGTTCAATTAAAAATGTTCACTTCATCGAAACACACTGGGGTGTAGATATAACTAACCGACCCAACATTTTAAAGTCCAAGTTAACATCGTACGAACCGATGAACTTTATTATCAATATTATAAGCACAGATTCACAGGCACCGCGTGAGCCTAACAAATGATTAGAAATAGTAATAAAACACCCGTGACCCTTGAGTAATTTCACTTAGTGTCAAATGAATTTGCAGACTAACCTTGAGGAAAGCCTAGATGTTTTAGGTGAATAAGATTATTCAAACAGTTGTCCATCTATTCAGTCAGTTGATAACGTTCAACTCTAAGTAATGGAATTACCAGCACATTGTAGTTATGTGTATAAGCGATCAAAGATGTCGCTTTTCAATTCGAATGGCTGCAGGGTAATTGAAAGCTGACCAGAAAATAGCGCTGGATTCTTTCGTATCAGAACGAGAAAATTATAACAGGTTAACTAGATAAATAAAGTGTCGTTCATTTCTTAATCAGTAGAGCAAGCCCTTCAGCAGTTTCCAATCTTCATAACATAAAGAGCAGGCATCTGTACCGTTTGCGCGCAGACTGTGCATAAGACCATGGTGTCTGAACAAAGCTGTTCTTTATGGCTAATATCTATCAAGTGGGCTGCACATGCAATCAAAACAAGGATTCATTGGTGTGAATTCAGAAGATCTTTAATCTGATAACCGACAAATGGGGAAACAAAAATCCATGCTACTTTGATTGAGTGAAATCCTCAGTATGTGGAGAAAGATTTTGCCACATCATGCACTATTCATTTTGATAGTTGTCAGTGGAAGAGATTCGGCGGTGACCGAATGCTGACGTTGTTTGGTGCCGTGAAAGCTTCGAATAACCCGCATCCGTTTCACTCGTCCCAATCGCCAAACTACATACTACCATATCATCCGACGACTTGATGTATGCACGTTTAGTAAGGATGGAATGTTTCAGCTACTAACTTGACTACACCCACACCATTGGTGATTGTTTAATGATCATGTACTGTTTCAATTATTTATTTATTTCTTCATGGATTTTTCACCTATTATTTAATTAATCATCACGTGGACCACGGTGATAATTAATAACATTTAAGGTTAAAGCACCCGTCTGTTAGCACAAAGTCGAGAACGTATGCGTTAAGTAACACGTTCGTATTTTTTCTGTGAAGTTTATACAATCATCGAATTCACAGATTATTGCGGATCTCAAAATTGTCTATAATTGTATAAAAGTTAAATCTGCTTTTAAGTGCATAATCAAACAATTTTTGTAAGAGACAAGGTTTCAATTTATTTTATATTTTATAGTCATTGGTTGATCAAAAAGGGAGAGGCGTAGTAGTCCAACTTAGTACCGAATTACGTGCAGCCGTAAGTAGAGAGCCCAACCTTTCGTCACCTCGCCAGGCATAACAGGTAAACGTTAGCATCTTATTAACTGTACGTTGTTGTCGGTGCTTTTCATCACGCACTGCTGGTAACCTCAGAAATGAATAACAGACGGAAGCTTCGTTGCAACGCCCTAGATGACTTCAACTTTCCGCATGCAATTTTGACCAATGGGTTAACCTTCGACATCGCGATCGCTGCGTTCTACAATCTCGTATCGAAAGTAGGCCTATCTAAACATGTCAATCAATTCACAAGGTAAACAGGAGGCTATACAACATTCTGACAGGACATAGTGTTGAAAACCAAACTTTACATAATGTATATCGTCGAGAAGTTTGCACTTCTTGGTGCAGACGGGTATCTACTTTGTGATATCATCACCACTAGCTCTTCAAATCGAATTTGGCACAATTTCAAGCGAGCCAAGTGGCTACCACCTGACCAACACAGCACAGAGAAAGAAGGGCCGGACCATATTACATCACGTCTTAACACTGCAATAACCAGTTCATTCTTAACGTACACCACATGCCTTATCTGAAGGTCCTTATGGCTTACATCACGGAACAAAATTTTGCTTGACATAAAAACGGATTCTTTAGGATATATTTCTTCTTAAAAGAGATGGTATCTCACACCTGACACACAAATGCTGTAGTACTCGGTGCGCAACAGCCGTGAACAGCGACTTCAGGATTCACCAATTATTACTTGTAAAATCTACAGGTGACTGACCTGGAAGGTTCTTTGGAAACATAGTTCCTCTTACCAAAACAAACGTTGCTAGATCATTCTCTGTGGGACCTTAAGAACTCCTTATTTCCAAATCCCAGGCGGCAGGGTTACTACATGCATCTGTCTTAAGCAAAACTCCTGAATCCGAACCACGCACCATCATCTTCAACTCTAATAGTTTATTTGGACCCACGTCCAACTTCACCCCGGTTAGCGTACGGCTTGATCTACTCCTCTCAAGGGTTGATAAGTCATTGGTTCTTGAAAGAATGCACAGATAGGTCAATATAATCGCCTGATCGTCCACTCCAACACTCGTAAGTGGTTGATAGTAGTCCAGCCTCTATGAAATACGGCGTCATCTACCCTGTCTACAAGAGCGCGGATAAAACAAACGCAGGTAACTTAAGACTGGCTGTGCCGCCAATCAAATCAAAAGTAATAGAAAGCATGATGGGCGATTTCGTAAAGGTTCAGTTGAATACCAAGTCACTGTTGGCACCGTAGTAGTACGACTTCAAAATTATCACTCGTGCACCTCTTAACTAATGGTTGCAGCCGATTCGCGAACGAAACATTCAGAAAAACACATACCAGCGTGTGGTTTGTTCTCAGTTTGCAATAAGGCATTTGCTAAAGTCTATCCAAGTGTCCTTTTGGCTAAATTGAATAATCTGAATTTGCGCAGTAAAGATGGTCTCTAGCCAAAACACTATCCACTCCATCGTACATGCACAGATAGAGTCAGTGGTGAGTTATTTCGGCTATCCAGCACTGCGTCCCTCATTATTTCCAGCCTGCGTCAATTACCTTCCAGGTGCATTTGACCTTTCTACCATTATGTGTGCTGATAAAGTAATGTTTTTGCGTATTTCCTGCAACGCCAGTGACACGTAATACTTCCGAAGGGAAACTGATATTATGCCCCTACGAACCGTTCAAAATGTATTGCTTTTAACGCGTCTAAGGCGAAAGGTGTGCAAATTTGTCATAACAGCACTAGTGCATGTCGCGTTGGTAGTGTCATCTTGGCCATTGTCAAACAACGTAGTTACGTTGAGCCTCTGCCACAGTGTTAACGTTAAGCTGTTAATAGAACTAAACAGGAGAGTAACACTGCTCAATAGTCGATGCGTTGTCAAGCATCTACGGCGCAGTGGTAGCACCAGCGCTAAAAGTCAATATTTGTTCACGTGCGGCTTATTTTTGTCGTTAACGTTGTAATAGCTAGACAGAATACAGTTAACACGAGGGATGGAGATCATTCCTCTTAGTCGAGTGAGGACTGTCTATCAAAACTATAAATGATTCCGCCAGCTTACCCGCTTTCGGAAGGTAACTTTTTGTTTACAAATGAAACTCCAAGTATTTCATGGCGCTGAACCAAGACGCATATGATATTAGAAATATCGCAACTACCAACCCAAACTTGAGGCAAACAAGACAATAGTGAAAAAGGAAGATGGATGTAGGAAAATATACTAAAGCTGATATGTTCATGCGAACTGAAGTGGAATGAACAAGGCGGTCACCATTCCACCGATAAATTAAGAGAGTTGAAATGAACATCTTATGAGACAAGTGACCTAGAAGCAATTAAGGGCTCACTGAGTGTAATATCATTCCCAGTCATTTCTCTTATCTGTGCTTGAACTTCATGGTTCAGTGTTCAGCTTTGGGTTTGTTGGGTGGTCAAGACTTGGGCTTCGTCTTAACAATTTTGAGGTTCTATTGTGAAATTGCAATAGTTGGCCTAAGGTACTGGGCCATGAAAATCACGAATCGCATTAAACGCCAAAGGGGCAATTTAAAATTGCCTGTTGTGTGCGATATGGGGTACTGTTCCTTAAGCTGTCAGACATTTAGACGAACAGTCTGGCAGACAGGCATAAGGCCGTTGTTATTGGACAATAATTATTTAAAAATTCTTGTTAAGTAAACACATTACATTACGCATTAAAGCATTCCAGTAGAGAAGAACCAAAAGTTACGACAGGACAATCAACTTCCACTTACTTATAACTCAAGAGGGTAACCTCAAAACTTAGAGATATTCGAGAATTGAAAGTCTGTGTTGAGATGTTCGAGATTAGTATGGATTGAAACCACCATTATGAGATGCTTGCACAGCAGCTCATATGCTCAGTTATACGATGAGAATATGGTATAGAGCAAAGTCCCACGATTTTCTTTGTGGTTCTTAGTTGAATACATTTGAGATGTAGTACACCTTCAACAACCACGGACTCTACCGTCTAAATCTTAATCTCCGAGGTGTGTCTCGCATACTTCTTATAGTCGACAACAGATAGATTCCTACAAATTCTACAGAAGAGCCTTGTAATAATAAATATTTTTAGCTTGAAGCTTTTCGTGGAACGGTATTCAACAAGATTCGTTGTTTGTGTATGTCATAGGTTTTCCCTCCCCAAGAATGTCTAACTTGTAGAAATGTTGCGTGATGGTTGGTCTCTCTTAGACCACTTTTGTAGAGCCACACTATCGCTTAACAACAAATGATTATCTGGGACCAGCCGGCTGGACCCCTAAACAAAGGCAAGGAGTAACAGACAAGTATGCACTGCCCTAGCAGATCATTACTTTGCAGATTGTACGGCAGGGGTCTGAGAATGAAGCCCTTGGTAAGGAACAGATAGTTAGGTACTTTCGGGAAAGCACATCGTGGAATTGTTGCAAATCCAGGTAGTTTATCAGATACACCCGTGTGTTGCCAATTACGCCAAAGCCCGGAAGCGTTCTCAGAACAGTAAAATAAACAACGCAGTCAGCACGCATCATTTACTCAACCGCTATGATTAGTAAATTATTTTGAATGTTTGTTCTCATTTTTAAATCAAACGAATCAATACCTATGGTTAAAAATGTGCATGCTATTTTTTAAATTAATGATTAGAAGAAAAGCAAAGGAGATTTCCGACCACCATCTCTTGCCATTTTGCGAATAACTTCTGGCTGGCAAATTAACTGCACAGTAAAGTATCTTAGCTCTTTGCTTCTAACAACTTATTAACCTAATCGTCAATACTTATTGGCGATGATGTTGAAATTTGCCTTGTGACTGAGAGAGGTACGGATTTCGTTTTTTTCTACAAAACTTACCCAAACTTTTGTTCAGTTTGTCCCATAAACATCGGGCTGATTTTGAAAGTGGTGAATCTAAAGCTTGCTTATTTGCAGCTCAACGAATTCTAAGTATTCCACTAGTGGTTCCTCAATTCCAACGGTTATCGCTGGGAACCCAAAAACATTTGTTCTGCACACTTGCTTGAACATTTCAAGTGTTGAGACGAACGTGAAATTGCTACTGATACCACGGATTTACTCAAAAGTAACTATAGCCAGTTCAATCGACGTTGCTCTTAATTTCTTTACAATAGTCCCGTTCTATCGAAATTCAAAAATGCAGCCGTGATATGGCCACCATGTCTTCATAAAAAACGTTGCTCTTATAAACTGTGCCCCTTCCAAACGCCTTCTAAAGAAGGCCTAACGGCAGTTAACGTGTACACCGCTGGCCTACAGTTGGCTTGCTGTTAAACTTCGTTATTAAAACCATTTTATCACTTGTGACGATTGCTGTTCTACAGCGAAAATACCTCCACATCAATGAGCCTTCCTTCAAAAGTGGAAGCACAACATAGTAAGTTCAAATGCAAACAGGGATTTTATTCATTGTACGTTTACAGGGTTTGAGATGTCTTCCCCAACCATGTTGTTCCCGAGGAATCTTTTTCTACCCCTCGACCTTCGCCTTGACCAACATTTATAACACCGGTTTGGATACCATTAAACTTATTTCCATTTCATACTTTTGCTGGAAAAATTGAAATTTAACGCATTGAAATGTGCATTTTTCAAGAGCTCCTGCTTCTTACCTGCTTCACCAATCCAACACTACGACCATTATAATGGCTAACAGTCCACCTCTTCTAGCCTCTGACACTGTCATTGTTATACAGTTGGTGATTTTGTAGTTTTTAGGTGTAAGCTGGAGAATAGTCTGCGCGCCTAGATCGATGGCATAACTTTAAGGCTGTAAGAATGTTCGTAGTATGAGTTAGCATGATATTGGGTGAAAAGTGCATATGGTATCTTAAATTGAGTGGACAGACAGAGGGTATGGCGGATCGGTGCGCATTAATTTTCTATAGAATTATCGTCTCAATCAAACTGAATTACATGAGAGAAGTGATGGAAAAGTGCTGTATCACAGAAACCAAGTATTGTATATTGCTACAAAAGAGGTTACACTCTGCGAACCTTTCAATCCCAAAGACTTCAGCTTGTGTGAAAATCATACTGTTTTTGTTGATACTCATTTTGTTTACGCCTATCTCTGGCGAGGAACCATTTGGTTACGCTGGAAATTTCTATTGTTATCACATATTTAACTTTGGCTGAGGCGTAACTAGCATAGACAATCGCTAAGATCATTGGTCGTCCAATAAGCTTACTCGTAGTCCAGGTGTATTTCCCGGGACAGTTAAGGAGTAAATAATACATCACCCGTTGTTGTACTTGAAACAGGCCGTGAGAAGCTACCTGGTAACGCATAGCGTACGCAAAACACCAAGGAAGCACTGCAAGACAAATTGATATAAATCAATCGGGTTCCCAAGTAAAAATTAACAGACCGAAGGACTTGCTGAAAAGTTTCAGATCTATCACAGCAAAAACTTCTAATACACTTTGCGCATTGCATTGCGCTCACGGAGTATGACCGTGTAGTTGTAGCTAATTGGTGACCTAGATACAGTAATATAAGGGATTGTGCACATTTTCATATTCTGCTTCATTTTTCTATACAGTTAGCACCACGTATTCTTGTACAGAATGAACACCGCTTGTTTGAATTGATTCTGCTTAGCAATACACTTTCGGTGCGCGCGTCTGATCTCCTTGACATTCTTGTTTCACACATATTGGGATTTCCAGCAGCGAGCTATTCGGCTACTGCTTGTTGAACGGAATGCTAGCATTTCTTCATTTGTATTGGTTTAGTCCCTTACAATAAACTTCATCATATTCTGCAGACAAACAAGCACATGAATAAAAACGAAAAGAGTGGTAATGACCGCAAATAAATGTGCAACCGTTTTCAGCTCGCTAGAATGATTTTAACAACTTTGCCATAAAAAGCATCCATCACGATATCTCGTTCACCTTTGAAAATGTACTCAACCTTGACATTAACTTGACCTACAAAACACCCTGAAAGTCATAGAATGTTCACATCCAACTAATTAAGATGGTAGCTGGGAGATTCGGATGCCACTTTTCCTGGCTGCCAATACCTGTGGTTCCTGTACTTGTCTTGATCATTATATATGAACCACCTGCGTGTTTCTATACTGAGTTCTTCGCTGGTCAATGGGTGCGCAGTGGTCAAGGCGAATTACCGAATGGACTAGGTAAATATGAGTGTACGTCACTAGGCTATCGGTGATAATGAAATGAACGAGTGAGGCAGAATAGTCACAAAGTTCTAACAAGTTGCGGTGGCAAAAAAGATTTGACTCACAGGAAAGTGTTCACAAGTGTTCGAGATGACCACCACAATATTCCAAATCACCAGTATCCGGAAGTGAGTGATATCACAGAGTTGCCGTGGACCTCTGAAGCGTGATTAGAGATGCGACAATGTTCGTAGTACAACGGAGTTGAAAACAATGGATGGTAGATCCGTGTTGTATCAT
>LUCH01002049.1:36142-60192 GCA_013368495.1 Paragonimus heterotremus
AGTTTCCGTCAATATGTCAGAAATCTGTTGTGAACTGTGCTATAAAATCAAGGCGACGAATTTCGCGCGGGGAATATTTGTTTTGACTCGCGTTGAAGGCGTAGATTAAGGGCTTGTGGTCAGTTAAAACGGTGAGGTTCTTTCCCTCCAGCAAATGAAGAAAATGTCTAATGGACAAATAGATGGCAAACAGCTCACGACCAAAGGTGCTATAATTAGTTTGCGCGGGTGACAGCTTCTGTTAATAAAATGAAACTGGTCGTAATTCACCGCCGACGCATTGCTGAAGTACTGCACCAACAGCATGAATAGAAGCATCAATAGGGAGGGCTAGATGAACGGCTGGCTCTGGATTAAAATGCGTGATGGTCGTTGCGTTGCTCAGCTCTTTCTTTACGTCGTTGAACGCTCGTAGCGCCTCAGGACTTAAAAACGTCCTTTTAGAATCACGGAGCAAATCGGTTAACGGATTGGGAAACTGTGAGCAGTGAGGAATAAAACGACGATAATAGCTGACAACTTCGACGAAACATTGGAGCTTTTTGATGGAATCTGGAATGAGATATTTCGGCAGCGCTTGCACTGTTGTGTCCAACTGTTTGATGCCACTTGCGTCTATAGAATGTCCAAGAAATTCGAAGGACGAGACGTCATAAACGCACTGTGGTAAATTAGTAGGTGTCGCGTCTTCATTCAGTCGTTTCAATAGAACACGAAGATGTGTTACATGTTCTTCGGTAGAACGACTGGCAACCGAAACATCGTTAAGGTTCACAAAGACAAAAAATAGACCACGTACAACTTGATCCACAAAATGCAGGAATGTTTGAGTTGCATTTCGAAGGCCGAAGGACATTAGGAAAAACTCGTACAAACCAAATGAAGTTGTTATCGCAGTCCTTGAAATGTCTTTTTCAGCGACGGGGATTCGGTAGTTCGCGCGAACCAAGTCAATTTTAGAGAAAACATGCTTATAAATGTAGTGTCAAATAAAAGTCACAGATGTGGGGAATGGGATAACGGCCGAGTATGGTAGCATTGTCAGGTGCTCGAAAATCACAACATGGTCTCCAATCGCTTAGTGTTTTCTTAAGGGCCGACTGCAAGGGGGAATACCATGCGCTCTTGAAAGTGCGGATAACACCAAGCTGAAGCATGTGGTCAAATTCGGCTTTGGCAATTTTTAGATTTTCGGGGGGAATACGTCTGGGGCGAGCATTTACTGGTTATCCTTTGGTCATTATGGTATGCGTCACGTCGTGTTTCGGAGAATGCGGGTGATGCGACGGACTGATAAGCTGTGGGTATTGTTGAACCAGCTGGGAATATTTTGAGGACCTGGGTACTGCCATATGGATTCCGATGAAGGTGATGTTGGCTAATCCACCCATATCACTCAAGGAAGTCAGGCTATCCAAAGGCGTGTGATGGTGAATATCCAGCAAGAGACTGAATTGAGATATGAAACCGGCACCCAGAATTGCGGTCTGAACGTTTGCCACCAAAAAATTCCAACGGAACTGAAGTCGCAGTCCAAGGCAAAAGGTGAGTGAAAGTCGACAGTACGTTTGTATCGGTATCCCGTTAGCTGCTTTAAGGAAGAAGTAGGCTGACAACGTTGGAAGTCACCTGTGGCGCATGGGGTCACGCATACCCCAGCGCAGGTGTCGACTAGGAAATTGCAGCCTGTGGACTTGTCAAGAATGCAGAAAAGGCGATATTTGGAGGAGACACCAGGCACAGCCGTCGCCATCACTGACCGGTCAGAGAGTCTCCCTTTGAAGTCGTTGAGGTAGTGAAGGTGCAAGGCTGAGCGCACTTCTTTACTCAGTGACCGAACGTACGATGATACCACCAATGGTCATGGTCTTCGCGTGCTAGTGCTTTCGGACGTGGAGACGGTGTTCTAGATCGGCCGCGTGGTATGTGCGATCAAGAGTGGAGGCTGAAAACCCTTGGCTGGACCTGTTTGGTCAAACACTCTACTTGATGACGCAGGTCATCATAAGGCTGGCTGGTAGCTCTATTCGTCGGCTGGGGATTACGTTGAACATCCAACATTTTGTCGGTTGCTACTGCAGGTTCCTCTATATGCACAGCACTGCTGAACGTAGCCAAAATCTGACGAGTCTACGATGGTAGGTTTTTCATCCACAACCGTCTAGAAATGGTGTCGTTCACTTTTCTGCCCCCGAGAAGCTGCCTTATGTGTCTTAGTAGTTGGGTTGGCTTGCGGTCACCTAGCCCCATTTCAGAAAATAGTTGGTCCAGCTTCCGCTATTCAGAAACATCTACCCTGCCAATTAAGAAGTCTTTCAGATAATCATACGGTTGGCCTTCAGGCACGTTGTCAATAAGATCCGATACATCTTCAGCGATCTCGGTTGAGATGGACTGAACTATGTAGGAGTACGTCATGGTTTGTGAATTAATACACCTTGTTCGAAAGAGAGCTTCGACTTGTCCAAAGCAGAGACGGAGGTTGACAACTCAAAATTCAGGCAGTTTGATGCGCACGGATGCGGTGAGCTGCTCGGTTAAATCGTCGTGGTCGGTCATGGTAAAGTTGGATACTTCTAACACGCAAAATTAGTGGGGTAGTGGACATGATTACGTTTGAGATGTTTGAACAAAAGAACGAAAAGGAGAAGTAAACGCAGCGTGAGGGTACTACGAGTTCGTTGACCTGTGAGGATGGAAAAAGGTGAGAAGTTGACTAGTTCACGGCTCACCAATTTGTAGTGGTCAAGACGAATTACCGAATGGACTAGGTAAATATGAGTGTACGTCACTAGGCTATCGGTGATAATGAAATGAACGAGTGAGGCAAAATAGTCACAAAGTTCTAACAAGTTGCGGTGGCAAAAAAGATTTGACTCACAGGAAAGTGTTCACAAGTGTTCGAGATGACCACCACAATATTCCAAATCACCAGTATCCGGAAGTGAGTGGTATCACAGAGTTGCCGTGGACCTCTGAAGCGTGATTAGAGATGCGACAATGTTCGTAGTACAACGGAGTTGAAAACAATGGATGGTAGATCCGTGTTGTATCATCAAGCTACTGTGCAACGGAGAGAAGAGCAGAAGCATGTGCACAAAGTTCGTAGTATTTTACAAATGAATCAATTGTCTGGTAAGGGAGGTAGGATGCAGCAATCCTTGATAGTTTCTTCTCACGATGCGTAGAATCGCACCATCGCAGTTGATAACGGTGAAACAAAAAATTAGATTGAGTTTCTGTGAAATTACAGCAAGGCAGGCATTGAAACTGGAAACGGAATTAACACATAATACGTGTTCTGGAAGAGAACTCCACGTCCCACACCAGTCAGCGAGAAAACGGTTATGCTGTAACTCAGCTTCGAGTTGTTGGCCTCACAAGCATTCCTCTATGGCCATATTAAGCAGGGATTTGCATCAATTGTTGTGCGTATTGCTAATCAAAACGACGAGGATCCGTTCAACCCTGTATAGGCACTTTTTGTCTGCCACGTATTCAAAATATCTTGCCATCTATTTCGACTATTGACGCTATCGACATTGTTTGATTGCATGTCTGCATTTTCTCGCACGTTCTATCGTCCGAGGTCACAGTCCACAACGCCAATTCGCGGTCGTTAGCTACCGGTTTGTCGCGCTTCGCCTCTGTTGTGCCCTATTTACGGCTCACTTCCCTGGTTTACGTGCACTGAAAGTCATTGTCTACTACTCGGGATTCCTAGTTTAATTATTGTGGAGAACACGCACGTTTCTGGATGGAAACGTCACAGTCCTTCACACCCCAGTTCGACGGACGTCCACCGAACAGTCTTGTTGCTACTTGAGATGTGCATCACAGGGCGTAGCTCTGGAGCCAGCGACAGCCCTGGTCGTAAGCCTTTGAACCGTTTGCACGTCTGACGAAATGGAGACTGAATAGGAGATCGATGTTCACCATGCGTCCGAAAAACGTCGCCTGTCGAGGAACTTGATGCAAGGGAGATCAAACTGCTCAAAAACTATGCTTCAGTTGTGCCAAAGGGGCTCTGGCTCTATATATTTATATCCACATTGAAGAAGCTCGGCGGAAAATGCAGAACGGTCGTAGTCAAATCTCACTCCACAAGAACCGAACGAAGGAGAAATTCAATCACATAGCAGGTAGATTCCGACAAGTGTCGGATATGTATAACCTCTAAATTATTGACGTTCACCACGGGCATATTCGCCTGAGACCAACTGTACAAGATAATTGGACGGTTTGTAGAGTGGAATGGGTATTGGGTATATTTGGTTACCGCCTATTTTCAACGTCATCTAATAACAATAGCAACGTAGAGGAAGTCGAAAGACAAAAATCGTTAATGAAGGTAACTAACGGGAGTGGATCAGGGCTATAGCTTCGAGATGCACCACTGATACTGCCATATCAAATGAAGTAGTTCCGGGTGACGGGTACTCGACAGTATCAACGGAAAAGGTACGAATCCAGCAAACAGGTATAGGGGTGACAAACCACAGTTTCCTGGTCCTCTAGGTTAGGGGTTAGCAGAAGCTTGACAGCATTTTCCGAAAAAAGTGCTCCTTCTGATACACTGCTTTGCACTACAAGCTGTTGGGCCACAGACTTTGGTTGAGAACCCAGACTGTTTGGGCGTCATGGTAGGATCTCATTAACCCCATTAACATTACCGAATACTCATAATACCCGTAATTCCATACTGCATCGGCCGTTTCGCAGTATAACCTTGTCTGCTGCAGACTGCAGGGAGGATAGCCGACGAAAAACCACTTCTGACCCTTCTTCCACTATTCCATCAAACTTAGCTATCAGGCCCATCCCGACCCTCATTTCTGACGGTTATTCTACAGTTCCCATAAGAGATAAAGCCAACCGCAGAACCACTGTGTCGGTAAGTCCTATATCTTACCGCTCCAATTTAGACCTCCCTCGTTTTTTACACAGACCTCGAATGCGAATTAATGCTGGTGATTTCAACTTTTGCACTCTAAGACGGGTAGGTCTATAGGTCGCTTTCACACGAACGCCGTGCCCCTTGTATACCATAGTCTGCTGCATGGCGCAAACTGGACTTCAAGACGATAGTCAAAGTACGTAATTAACAGCACCTGTACAGTAAGCTCGTGGCAGCTCCGTAAAAACAGAAAACCAAGTACATCGCTCTCTTTGACGGCCACATCCTAATGTTCCTTAAAGAAAGCAGATAGCTGATCTCAGTTGTTTACAACACCCGAACAATCTGGTAGTCCGTTGTGCGCCGCACCGGTGGCTCAAAACAACAGAAATTTATGTAGTTCTTCAGGGCGGCGTGTAATCAGTAGACTGTAAAAATCTCTGTTTTCGTTCGGTTATTTTTTTTCTAGATACTGAAATTGTTAAAAGTTCGTAGCGCGTTTCATTTCCTGAAATCGTAGAATTCTGTTGCTGCAAAATCTTCCTGTTTTAATTTCCCGATGACATAAGTGTAACGTACGGTCGAAGCCAGCAAGCGCGCACAGGTTAAACGTGAATTGTTTAACAGAGCATGTTGCTGTGTTGTTGACGCCGTTTTAGTCTAAGTTATGTGCATGATTTACTGGACCTCTGGTTCATGCTTGTTTCTTGTTGTTTCCATTTACAGGACTTTTTGGAACCTCTACTTTAGAAGAACGCTGTTCTCTGGTGTCTTCACTTTGCCACAAAGTTGGCCCGTAAGTGTAGCGGACATTCAGAGTAGAAACGGCCGGCTTGCGGGTTACATGAGCAATGGATGTGCGGTAGGTCACTGGCACAGGAATCAATAGAAATAAACTAACCATTGCCTTCTACGTTATTTTGGAGAATTGACGGTGGATAGTGATAAAAAAATACGTCAGACACGCCGAAACACATGCCTCTATTTTAATTTGAATGTATAAAGGTGGGAAAACATTATCATACTTGCGACGATTGAACGGTCGTCAAAACACGAGGACTGAGCGTTTTATAAAGCTGCAGAAGTGAGGTACGGCAGTAAACTCATTTAAACTTAGAACAATGCATATAAACTAGACAAGCCAGTGGAACCTCTCTAGTTATATTCTTTATGCATACATACATATCTACAGCCATTCATCGGTACCTTCGGTGTACAGTTTTCCCTGATACAATGACGTACGCTGGAATGAAGTCGAGGGGATCTGTTGAAGAACGACGTCGAGGAGCAATTCCCGCATAAATGTTTACAACAGTTTTGTACAGCTGTTCCGACTTAAGAGTTAAGCTAACCAATACTCCATGCTTATGCAATTATAACTGCTCCGTCCACATGTCCCACCTTACGAGTTGGGCAAAACGTTACCCTATGCTGAAACAAATAGGTGGACGAGTGAGGTCACTGAGGACAAAATCGTGGGGATGTCAACATGGGTTGTGTTTCCGATGCTTATGGAAGTCGAAATATGCACTTACTAGGTGATCGAGGTTGAAGCTACCTGCCACATAATGAACACTCGTTTATATCCGCTATCTGGATACACTTAGAGTCAAAAATCAGCTAATGGGTATCACAGTGGTAGCTGTCCATCTGAACCGGGTCTCCGCAATCTCCATATGGCTATCTTGTTTCAATCTAATTTTTCCACCCTGGTTGCGTACTGCTTGTGGATGATCCAATGTTGAAGTCGTACAAAAACAAGCCAACCTTAGAACGTTCCACTATTTTACTGGGTAAGACAATGTAGCCGTTAGGGTAGTCACCGCCGTGCGGCTTTTGAAATCATGAAGACTTTCAAGTACATTATGAAGAGCTTTATAGTGACGGGTGAAGTTAGATGTAGCAATAGGCCCGAGCTGTGGGCTCACCAACCGTCAACTTGGTAAGTTGTACTCTGCCAGCCGTTGCTCATGAGTGGGGACGTGACCTACAAAAAACCTTAGTGTATAGGTTAAAATGTTTCCGAAACGCGTGGTAACCACACTGAACGATAAAATGTACACTGTACTTGTACGTTATCCACGACGAAAGTGTCGCCATCATGTCGCACACGAAGCGGCAATGTTCAGGGTGACTAATAGAGAACCGCTTACCTTACAGTAGCCATATCGAATTTCGGAAAAGACTCACGATGAGGTCGTTTTCAACTCACGGTTAGTTAAGACAAACAGATATGAGTCCATGACGCAGATTTCGACGATTCCAATTTCTGCACCAGGTACCAAGCTGATAAAATGATTTTTCCTGGGAAAATGATTTTCCCAACACGACAGCTCAGTAACTTACAGTCTACAACTAACATTCAAGTCTCGCACATGAAGGTAACAAAACAGGATGTCGCAGCCATCTTATTCATGACGAACGCGTTCATTGCAATGTACAACATTGAACAGCTTACTTAATGAAACGTACATCTCACTACGAACGCACCCGTACATCACAACTCAACAGTGTCCCATAATACCTGCTATGAAAAACTGATATAACTCCCAGCTTTGAAAATATGAAAAGAGGTACACTGACATGCTTGTGCCTGTTTGTCTCGTGGGTGACATCCACGTTCAGAACATACGGGAAACGCCGGGATAGTTCAGTTGCGTTTGCTGGGTAAAACAGATGCGTATATCAGTTGCCTTTATCCCGCATGGTGTGCACCACACCTATGGCACTAATCACCGACAGTACCCCATCAATGTTCTCTGATATTTTTTGACCCACCTTAAATGACACACTCACTTGACATTACAAGCTTTAACTTGCGGCAGATGTTTCCAGCGTCACAGGTTGCGATCAGCTTCCTGTAAACATCAGCCCCATACTGCTTAATGCCAGCAGGTGATGTATTGTATTGGAACAGGCTCCTGCACTCGTTCAATTAACTGACGAGTAGTCAACGATCACCAGGATGGGACCCATTTAACAGACGACTGGGGGATGGTTGTGCTGCAACTCGAAAAAGCTTACAGGTAGACATGCATCTCATCGGACGACATGACATCGTGATCTGCAGTATGTGTCGGGACAGCTGATTTGCTAACACTGACAAAGGTTGATCCACTACACACCTAGAACAGCCCTGCATACATTCCATTCATACATTCCGTATAACAATAGTAAATCTGTACGGTTTTCAGAAAGCCATGTCATCTTAACTTATCGGACTTCAGAACAGTTTTAGACTTACGGCTCGTCCCACGAACATAAACAACGCTCACGTCATCCAAGTACCTCTGAAGACACCCCTTGAACTGTGAAGAAGTGCGGAATTCAGCATTCTCAAACGTCGCTTCGAAAGTCGCAATATAATCCATTCCCTACAAGTGAAAACTGAATAAGTAAAAACGAACCAATCAATAAGTGAAATAATTTAAAACCGGACTAAGACTAACTCCGGCATTCTTGTGTTATCGCTGCCACAGGCAGTCAACCACAACAATAACAGTCATGCGGAATTTCGCAAAAGATTTGCGAGGAGATCGTTTTCAATCTACGGCCGGTTAAAACAAACAGATGAGTTCATGACACAAACTTCAACGATTCCAAATTCTGCACCAGGTTTCCAGTTAACAAAGCGGTTTTCTCGGTAAAATAATTTGCCCAAACAGGGCAGCTGAGGAAATCATGGTCTAGGATTAGCATTCATGACCCTCACCTACCGTATGTTGTCTCGGCGCACTGACCGTGAGTTCTTTGAGTTTTTTACACCGGAACGGCTACAAGCTTTACTTGGACACCCACTACATTCGAATCTACTTCAGTCTGACAATCTAAGAGTTGGATCTTGCCTGTCTCAATGTGTCTTAGATCTCTGGAATACTCATCCAAATGATGTAGTGCTTTCGCAATCTGTAGAAGATTTCGAACGTGAGCTGAATGCTATTGGATCGCAGTTTGCTCTTTCCCCATACATTTAGTACTGCTTACCTTTCGCTTCGTATCATACGCCCACAGTTTACTATCTGTTTCCGCGCATGCTTTCATTGGCCCATACCGATGTCTTTTGACTCAACCAGCTTCATACACTGTCTCCCTCATAAAACTGGCACTTATTCGATGTATCCCGATTGTTCCATCAACGCTGCTTATTAACAATTGATGTACTATACGTATTATGCCTGACCTTTCACTTTTAAAATTCCCAAAGATACTTAAAAAAAACCGGATTTGCGCCAAAAGCATCGTTTTGTCTTTCGAACGACCTTCAAGCCGAATCCCTCGAAACGGATAATTGCTGAAGTTTATTTTGTTTATCAGGTGACTAGTACAGCGGGGACGGCCGCATCGCTCAAATGGGTACTACTTGTAGTTGAAGCTTCGTATACAAGTCTAGTTGATTCATTTTTCCTCATTGTATCCAATACCTTGCTTTGGTTCCAGTGACACTCAGCTGTAGGAACAACCACAGAAAATACTTCTATAGTCCTGGTCCCACATGAATCTGAATTGTAGGCTCCACTTGTTCAACTGCCAAACTTTTACCTTGCACATTATTTCAAAATAGTTTGTTTTAATTAGCCAGCTCGTAAAACTACTAATAGCAACATATTGTTAATATTTTTAAAAAGCTCCTCATTACCTGACACATTTTTCTAGTACTTTTTTTGAACGTATGCGATTAGTTTGCACGAGTATTTTCAAAAAAGTCTAATGTGTTACCTTCGTACTGGTTAATGTGATTATTGATTGATGTGATGGAATTGCAGCAAGCTTGCATCCGGCTCATGTACATGTTGCGGGCCTCAGTTAGCGAATTGGGGCCCGCAACATTGTGCAACTTTGAGAAGGAACGAGATGGGCGCACCAAACATGTATTGCTGAGTAGAATCAATTCAAACAAGTGGCATTTCTTCCATACGAGAACAAGTGGTATGAACTGTATATAAAATTAAAGCGAACTCTGAAAACACCCAGTGGGTACCCCACATCACCGGCCGTTACTTGGTAAAATTACAGAAACCTGATTGGACAACTAGAGAACATCGAACAGCAGCCGTGCGTAGGTGGTAGAATCCAGCCAATCGCAAAAAAACAGCGTACTGATCATAATTTTACCCTTTATTATGCGGAATGTCACGCTGACTGTGATCATAGGGAAATAGCACACTCCATGTGGCCCCTTAGAGGACCCCGGGGGGCTTTCGGGGGCACTGCATTTTCGGTAAATAATTGATACCGAACGGCGATCTTTTATTTTCTCTGTGATATAATCAACATTGCGCCGTGTGTCAGTGCATGCATTTTCAGAAGCAACTGCCGTGACGTCTGAGGATGCTGCGTATGCTTTTCTCCTTCTCTCATCCCTTTGCTCGGAACCACTTATTCAAAGAAGTACTCTAACCAGGCTTCTTCTGCCGGCCGTTCTTTGGTTTCTTATGGTGTTCTTTTCTGCTGGACTGAGTATGTAGCATTCAATACTCACAGTTTTCGGTTTTATATTTCTCTTCCAGTTGTGTTCTCCAGGGTTTTTTCATTATGTGGCCTGTTTTTATTGTTTCGGTTAATTGGGTTTCTTTCGTTCCTGTCACTACATGGGCTTTTCCAAACCTTCTGGATTCGCCAACGTGGTCCAGTTACTGATAGCTCTACGACTTATCGGCTTGTCATTTGAACCGTTCGATACATGGAAGGTGGAGCAACAGTTGTTAGAATTGGATCGATCTACCAAGCAGACAGAGCAGGAACGACTTACCTTACTGAAGGAATACGAGGGTGTTCGAGCTTCACCCCTCGAAGTTCTGTGCTATGCATATTGCTACATTGGACTGTTCACAGGTCCTTATTACAAGTTCAGAACATTCTTTGATTTTGTCAACTGGCCTCCTAAGGTACCAACAAATCCATGGATCAACTCATCCAACAGTTACAGAAAGCCCCATTGTTCGGTGTCTTCTATCTCATTCTTTCTCATTTCTACACGGTAGATTATGTGCGGTTAGATGAATTCTATCAGCACAGCCTTATCTATCGCTTTTACTACATGGTCTTCATCTTTTTCCTACTCCGATTACGCATTTACTTTGCCCGGAAGTTAGCGGAATGTGTTTGTATGTCAGCCGGTCTTGGTGCCTATCCGACAGCGTCGGAGCCGTTGAGTGGCGGAGGACCCACAAATCTGGTAGCGTTAAACAGATGGATGCTTCGATATAATTCGTTGCAACAGACAGCTAACAATGTCTTATCGGCACAGCATCGTACGGGTGAAATTTCAACTTTAAATATTGATTTTTCTTCACCCGTCCAATCACATCAATGGCGGAGAATATAGCTATTTTACCGTACAGAATATCAGCATATGGGATGTGAATTTACACCGACCGTTCGCGAGGGTATGCGATCTTGGAACCAGACAGTGCAATATTGGCTCGCCTTCTACTTCCACAAACGATTTCCGGGGTCACGGAGTTTACGCTGTGTTTGGACAATGTGTGTGAGCTCCTATCGGCATGGCCTACATCCTGGCTATTATCTGTCTTTTCTGACTATTCCTTTGGCTCTGGTTGCCAAGTCCGAGTTAGCTATCCTGGTTACCGCTTGTGGTCGTAGTCTTCCTCTCGTTAACTGAAACTACTTCTCGGAGCTATTGAAAATGCGCGTTTTCGAGTACTGTGCAATGGGATTTCTGTTACTGGACGCTCAGACTACCCTGGCCTACTGGCACAGCATTGGCCATTGTGTACACTGTGTACTAATCGGTATCATCCTACTCACTGCCGTAGTTCGACGTGTTTGCCCGAAATCTGTAACGGTCCTTACATCCACGACGCTCAGCCCCACCGAACAACTTACCAGACTGACTGAACGAAGAGCACAAATGGTTAAGTGAATGGTTTCAAACATATTCCGATAACTCATTTCCCCCATCCAACATCTCCCTTCTATCTTATCCTCACCGAAAGTGTTGTAATATCCACTGTATCTGGCCAACGATTGCCTGGTTTACAACGGCGAACTTTTCAATATCGTTGGGCCTCTAAGGAGCCAATCCATTCAACTCCGCTGTGAAAAAATAGCGCCTTTCTGCAAACCGCTTTATTGAATCAATAGTCCACACTTATTTCCTGTTATTTCACCTATTTCGCCGAAATCTCTGTGGCCAATAACCCAATAGGCCTCATCGTTGCTATTCTGGTTGTCGTCTAGTCAAGCCTGATTTTATAAGGCGTTTTATGTGCTTGAGCTATAAAAATTGCTCGAATTAAAAACAAGACCCCATTTTTATTTCATACAGTTTTGGGCTTCACACAGAGACATAGTGATTTCTCGTTGTTCTGCAACTTCATTTCAATTACTTAGGTAGAAAATCGCATTTACTTTTTGTCTTTTTTTCTACGCTACTGTACCTTCTCCTCATTTTTTGATCTTTTACTTCAGCTCTGGTGATTTAAAGATAATCGCCCGGTTTATTCTGTTTAAGTATATTCGTGAGGAAAAAAGCTGGAGCCTGGTCACTTGGGCTTCCAACCTCGATCCCGTGAATAAGTCGCTGATATCGCGTTAACCTAAAAACAATAAATAACAGATCACGGCAACCTACCGGCATTTGTGGTGAACCCACGCGGAACTCAATTAGTTATGTGAAAGTATTGCATTAACATAGAATACACATAATGACACACGTTAGCATATAGGCACCGACATCAACAACAGGAATAAAAAGATAACCAGAAGTACATAGCATGGGATAATATCATGTATTTATCCCGAAAAACACCAACTTATTTACAAAGCCCCATTTTGCCCCAATGAAAATTGGGCTGTGTGCTGCTCGGGCATGTACAATGCCTTATAGAACTCCCCCCTAAAGCGTTAGGAGGAGTAAAACACTCAATAAAAACGAGGAAATGTTAAGCATCATACTCTCTGAAAACCTTAGGCCATATGGCCGTTTTCGAGTTGAACTGAAAAAGTACGGGCTGTTAGTTAAACGTGGGCTGGGTAGACTGTGAGTTACTAAGAGTAGAATCGGTCTCAGAAGCGGTGTGGAAATAGAAGTGGGGTTCGAGCAACTTTAAGTCTATCAATGCTCACTGCATCGTCGGAACCATTTTGATCGATCGCAAAAACTTGGGGAGTCGTTTAATCATACGGGATGGTCCGGAGTATGGCTTCTGAAGAGGAGCCTTAACGGCGTCGATAGGAACGGAAACAATACCACAGAAGTTCGAATTGGAATGCGTTTATTTTTGTTTGGTGTTTAACCCGGTGAGCTGGAGCCTGATTTCCGCCATGGATGATTTCAACTGCTGCACAAAGGTAGTAGCGTCAAGTTTGGTTTGGCTGGCGTTCGACTGGTGGAATTTTTCACCTGGGAGGCAAATTATCGTACCGCTAACTAATTCTGCGGTCGCGCAATCGATGCATTCTTCAACATTCGATCGAATTCTAAGCATGACAAAGGATGCCTAACCGGCGCAGCGTTGGTGTCTAGTTCGGCGTTTGAAGCGGCCTTCAGCTGATGAGGAAGGCGATCGACCAGATAATTTGCTGCCGGATGGTATGCAACGAGTTTGATGTGATCGACTGCACCCAGTAAACACATGGCCGACTCCAAGGTGTTGGCCAACATCTGGCCAACATTTGGCCAAACAGTAGGCGAATCAGATAAAATCTATAAGTGGTATTTACCGCGCTAATTGCGGTATCCAAATGATTTGTTAAAAATTTCTAAAACGCATTATCGTATTCGTAATTTCTAATCAAAATGGATTCACTGCTACGACAATTTTACGCACGTTTGTTTCAACCCGTGCCTCCATGAAACGCGCATTAACGGTTTCACTTATTTCGTACGTGAGGTGTTCGACTGTTGCTTGTAAGCAACCGGTTGAAGTCTGTGAAAAGTGCTGGTTGAAATTGTTTACCTCTCTCAGTGATTACAGTCTTTGGAACACCACAGTTTGAAATCCACCCGTCCATAAACGCTTACGCAACGGCTTCAGTATGCTTGTTGCCAAAGGCCATCTGGTGAAAAGTTCAATGCACGTCAAGGTATATCGGTGAACTTTTGAATACGGCAACTGCCCGACCATGTCATCGTGGACATGAACAAAACGTGCGTCAGAGTTAGCGAATTTGCTGGGGACGTGATGGTATGCCGGTGGACTTTGCTGTGTTGACATTCAAGGCAATTGTTTGCCCATTCTTTTATGTCTTTATGCAAGTTTAGTCATGCATACCGGTCTGAAATCAGCTTGACAGTGGCACGAATGCCGGTGTGAGACACATAGTGAAGACCGTTGGAAAAAGATCGTGTAAAGTTTACCGGTACAAATGATCGAGAGCTGACCGTCGTTGAATCGAATGTGATTGTGCCCTCGCAGTTAGCTAGAGGAAACCCCTGAGGTTTGTGTGAAGAATAGGTGCAATACTGCTGCAAATCCGGATCGTCGGTTTGTTCTCGGGCTAAGTTCTTTAAATCAATGGTCTCTGTTCGGTGTAGATCGCCTGTAATAATTCTAGACAAGGCATCGGCAACAGCGTTTATGTTTCCTGCGGTATATCGTATGCCCGTTGTTAACTGGGAAATGTAGCCCAACTGTCGAATTTCTGTCGGTAAATAACGGTCGGGTTTTATGTCAAAAGAGCAAATAAGCGGTTTGTGATCCGTTAGGACAGCAAAACGTCTGCGTTCCAACACGTGACGAAAGTGTTTATTTGGAAGGAAAAAACCAGCAACTTCCGATCAGAGTTATTGTGGCGCCAGCGCGCTTGTTGAAGCCTGCGGGAGGAAAATGCTAAAGGCTGGACTTGGCTGTTAACAGTGTGCTGCAAGACCGTGCCGACAGCTGACTGGGATGCATCAGGTTGTAAAATGAGAACCAAATGTTTGTATGCACATACGTGTGCCAGAGTCTTCACTTTAGCTGCAAGAAATGCCGCCTTAGCAGGCAAAACCAAATGTTTGGTTTTATCCTTTAAGAACTCCTTGATAAATTTCAAAAACTGTGAACAGTGCGGGGTAAAGCGGCGGTAGAACCTAACAACACCTGAAAACCGACGTAGGCTTTTCTGGGATTGTGGTAGGGACACCACTTTTCTTTGGCAGAGGTTCACTGTCATCAAGAGTGATTCGGTGATCCAAAATATCTATAGAGTCTACCCAAAAACCAGCTTCATCGAGTTTTTAGTTGTGCCATATCAATTGAAGTTTTCGAAAACTGCACTGAAGTGTAACATTTGTTGATGTGCGTATTTGTTGGCTACAAGAAAGTCGTCGATGTAGACAAACACAAAGTGTAGACCACGGAGGACTTGGTCCATGAACGTCTGAAAAGTTTAAGGCATATTTCTCAACCCAAACGGCATTCGGATGAACTGGTACAGTCCAAACGGAGTAGTGAGTGCTGTCATCGCTATGTCTTTTGGAGCCAAGGGAATCTGGTGATATGTCCGAGCCAAATCGAGCTTTAATAGAATGTCCACACTGTGCAGACCGATGGAAGAATCGTGATTGTGAAGAATGGGGTACGTGTGTTCGACGGTGGCACTGTTTAGAGCGCGATAATCATTACACAGCCGCCAGCCGCCAGATGAGGCTTCAGGACCCCCGATGCAAGGTTGAGGCCCAAAGGCTGCTGACGGGCTGGAGGATACCGATTTGCAGAAGGTTCTGCAGTTTAGTTTTGGCGATTTTGAGTTTCTCAGGTGATAATCGACGTGGGTGAGCAACGGCAGGTGGTTTTTTCATGGTAATTTGGTGGAAAACGTTGTGTTTTACTTGTGACAGTGAGTCTGATGGATTGATAAGGCGTGGGACCTATCGAAGCTGAGTTGCAAACTGTTGTCTGGTAAGGCCGAACGTAACCCTACTAAATTAATCGATATGGATTTTCTATGTATACACAAGGCTTTTGTGCTGTCCGGCAGTTTCTGGCTTCTTACATCCAAAACGAGCCTAGTACTTAGATGTTCTACATCTGCAATAGCAAAAGTCCAGTGGAATCGCCGACAGAAACCTAGGTCAAGGATCAGTAATTTCTCTTCGTGTGTCCGTATGGCCGTTCAATTAGCGGCCTACAGTGTATACGATACCGATTTGAATTTATTTTTTTCACCAGGGGATGGAACAAAAATAACCTCGGCGCTCGTATCAATGAGGAAATTGCGGGACCTTGAACGACCAAATACATAAAACGGGCGACATAAGTAAGGGTCAGTGGCAGCCGTCGCCATTACTGACTGGCTTGGTCGTTTCCCGTCTGATTTCGACGATTTCGAAAGGAACAAGGCTGATTGCAACGACGGTGGTAATAGCACACACCCCTATCGAACTGTCCTGTGCACGACCTACTTCGTGGGCGGGACTTCGAGGTTGCTAATGACAGTTTGGCTGTTAGTAGTTTCGTTATAGTTGCTAACTATGAGGACATTTGTAAAACCCGCCCCATAGAAAAACACCTGCCATTCTTGATTAATCAAGGAGAAAATATGAATCTGCCCCATAGGAAAAAAGAACCTTATCAATAATAATTTAAGACAATGGACAAAAAGTGAATTTGGTTGGATTGATTCTGTGCGGCTGATAATTGCAAACACTCAAAACACCCTAAACAGACTATCCAAGTAAACCTTAAAGTGAAACCCTTTTCTGCTTCCCAGTGAAGTTTTACTCACCTACAAATGTTTCGTTCGTGATCCTTTTCAGTATCTCCAATGATAAAAAGGGGAAAATTTCTCACTTTTGTTTATTTATGTGCAACAAAATTGTGATGAACCTCGTTTACTAAATCCCCTAAACCCATTACTTAAGCCGCTTCTTCCAACACATTACGATGAGAATTCTCATTATGACATATTGGGAAAACCTCAGAGGTTCGGCTTTTGCAGTAGATCTACAGCTGTAATCATCAGTGAAACGTTTTAATTCAACCGGCCGCCTTACAGCCGTGTTGTACACTAAACGATAAACGGAGTAAAGCTGACTTTCTCCATGTGGTTTCAAAATGCTTTCGGCATTGCGTGCAGCACAGATGTTAGCCAGAGAGTGGCGCGAAGGCGCAGTCCTTGCGATACCACTGAGGGACAAATTTGGATAAATTTGTCCAACTGCCAATACTTCGGTCCTCCGCCGGTAACCCTTTCTGTCCGCATTCATTACGGATATTAGAGCTTACGTTTGCTGTTGATAACTTAACCGGCACTGGACTGTGTTCTGGTTGTTGTACATACAAAGTCATTGGTGGCACTGAAATGGCTCTTGAACGTTCCGGGACATTGAAGCAGCTCAACGTCATTGAAGTTCATTGACGGTTGCGCAGCGGGTGCCAAAATGACAGCTGGTGGTTTTAGTAACTATGCTGCTAAAAGTTACTTATTTGAGGGACTCCCGTAGAAATCCAAAGTGATCATAGTAACGTTGTTCGCGTTCAAAGACTAATTTTCTATTGAAAGGAATTAAGGTGGCAACCGACCAAAAATCAGAAAAGTTCACTAATCGTGTTCAGCAACGTTATGTCACGTAATTGTATGCTGGCCATCAATTCTAGTCAAGTGAATTCTGCAACGCCAATAACTGACGTTGCAAGTGTGCTTGTTGTCTTTCACAGAAACTGCCTTATGTGAACTAGCGAAGTTAAGATACGTTTCACTAAGTAATCCTTATGGAATGAGCAGTCGCCACTCCGTAAAATAGTCGATGCTGCTGCATACGTGCAGTAGTTACGTGTGGGCACAGCAATCTTCATACATTTGCTGACCGTCCAATTGGGGTTCCAGCCAGATTCGTTTCTCAAAATGTGTACTCAGAAGAAGGATTTTCTGACGTGCGGTAGTTTTATGCGATTGCAATTTGCGCTGGAACATTGTCATCTGTCATCATAGTCTTTGCCTTCATTAGTCCAAGTGAGGTGATGAATTATTGAGGAAAAATGGTGATGGCTGCCGTTGCTTCACTTGCGAGCTAACCAGTACACACCTACAAACTTACCATGCTGGCATCTACCACAACCAAAACAAACTATATATATATATATTTACAATTCTTGTACGTGGCATCTCTCTTGATAATACTGAGGTAACAATGAAACCTCTGTTTGTTAATTATTATTCAACAGAAAATGCACTAATGCATTTTGATAGTCAAAACTGACGTAGCAGTTACCAGTCGTATTCATTTCAGCATGCCAATCTTGTTTCTACGTGAACAATCGGGTTAGTAAATTGCACACATCCATCGCCGTTGTTTTCTTATGAGAATAGTGGTATACATATTGTGTGACGCCGAACGGAACAGTGTCGGTGAGCAGTCGCGGTGTAATGTTGTCGATTTATTTGAGTGTCAAGTGACGACTTGAAGCCTCCTATTTTGCGGTGATGACGCCGAGTGGTAGTTCACAAAACACGACTATTTTTGTGTCGCATAATTCTCTGCTAATGTTGCGGTTGACGTTGCAGTAAAGAAAACATCCCGGTTGTTCAGTTACTCTTTTTTAAACACCGGAGGATGAGCGTAAAATCCGTCTTCTTTGGAGGCTACTATCATACTCACTGAATTCAGATTGGGTTGATTTGATGCAACTGAAATAACCGGATCAAACTTGGAACCACTTAACCTCTGTGCCAACTGCATTTTAACTTTGAAGTTGTTGTGGAGAAACAACACCACCAAAACGCTCTAGTAAATGAGCTTGTGCTTTAGGTTCGGAAGAAAGTTTCTCTGTGACGTATGCTACACAATTATTGCGAGTAAGAACAAAGGAAACGATGACACACGTGATCGGCCCACAGAATGTATATGGCTGGCGGGATGTGTCAGAGAGTAAATCATGTCACAGGGTGGAATTGGACAGGGCTGAATAGGCAACCGCGTAGCCTCAGACTACATGATCATCTACCTTAAAGCTAACCCTGAGTTCACAATAAAAATGGGTAAACAATCCGTCATCTGGATTGGGGGTAGACCGAAAAGGGTGAACATTCAGTTGTAATCGACGTACTTTGCTTACTCGTAAAAACTGACCTCATTTCCGGCAACGGCTTGATAAAAACTAGTCTTTGCTGATTCAAAAGGCTCATTTCTCTTTAGTGGACAGCCGTATTAGGCTAACGTTGAGGGGTATCAATTACCCGGTCTGAAAGAGTCCACAAACTCCAAGGACTAATCTCAAAATAGTTCTGCAGAGTTTTACAACTTTGCTCACTCTCACAAGTTGTACTGCTACCAGATCTCGTTGACTATCTAATTCGAAGCGCCCTAATAACTTTAGCTCATCATCCTTGCTGTCAACTGCTTCTAAATTATTAGAAACTCTCGTATAGAACCAACTTCATAGCTGTCTTTCTTCTCATAACCCCTGTTTGGTATGACCTTCACAAGGGACGATCGTGTACCACAAAAACTGAATAAATATAGTTCATCAAGATACCGGGATAAATGCTGTTTGCCCGAATTTTATCAGAGCTTTCGATTGGGTAATTCACACTGTTTTGTTTAGTAAACTGCGCTATAAAGTTGTGCACAGTAGTTTCCACCATTCGGAATTATAGATCGCTCAAAATCTCAGCGTTTTCTGTGGCGAGAAAAGGTAGACTTGCATTCTGTCAGTAGTCGTTATTGTTTCACTTTTATCTGCCCGTGTCAGTTGACCCATCCCTGTTGTTATATGCAGATGGCGACAAAATATGGTAGACTATGAACAACACACACAGATTGCTTTCAGTAGACTGAGCAATGGGTCTCGTAAGTAAACTAGCTTTTAACACTGAAAAGTACAGGTTATGCACATCTGACGGCCAACAAATATCGTCTAATATTTTGACGATATACCTCTTCAAGCAGCCCCGACTGGTTACCTCTTTTATCTTTCTCAGTTCATTCAAATCTGCGATGAACGTAAAAATAGCTAATAATGTCACAGCACTGTCTGAATGGCTCTCCGATCAGTTTCATTCCCACATCTCCAGTTGGCTGTATAAAAGCTTCATCTGTCTGCATCTCGAGGAAGTAACTAATCTAGCCGAAGTTTCTCCAGACAAACAGATTGTATCTTAGGCGAATAAACTGATATACTACAAAGGCCGTTCAGGGCCTTCAACCTACACTTTATAAATTTAGACTGTTAGCTTTAAATCTTCATTCTTTGGAGTCCCATCGTTTTAAATGTGACCTTATCTTTGCATCTTCTATCCCAACATCAACTAATTATTCATGTATTTTCATACTCAGCATGGGTGATAAACGTTCTTCTCAAGACCACCCTACCAAAGTAAAGGTCCGTTATAACTGGTTACAGATTCAACATAGCTTTCTCTCAATGCTTGCTTGTAAGGTGTAGAGTGTTAATCTTGACCACCTGGTTTCTGCCAGGTCTATTTTTTTCTAAGGTTTGCCTTGATAATCAAGGGTTACCTTAGTTTAGATACCGCAGTCGTTCCCCATGTTTTCTGTAATGTTACCGCTTTGAGTTCCTCCACCAGGATTTACGGAATCTTAAAAAACATCCCTTTTTCAACTCTATCACCAATCCTTTGAACCACTGATTAATAAACCTCCAACCTTGAAACTATTGCTATCATTTATTTTCCCCCGCTGATAATGATAAAGAAGCAGTGATAAGAAGGGAGCAGTTGGCTTTACTGTACATCTGAGATATTGCTAGTATCACCAGCAACCGACATCTTTAAACAGGCCTTACCCTACTTCCGGTTCCACAATCATAGGGCGTCTTACGGAGGTTGCGTTGCTTTGCCACAAAGTGGTGTTTGCTATCTTATAATCTTAATCACTGGGTTTGCTTGGAGATGACTGACCCTATTCGCAATACACCGCAGCCAGTACTCAGAAGGTTCTACGAAGACAAAATATGTAAAGTTTGCGATAATTAATCTGCCCTATTTTGAACGCACAATTCAGGGTATTAGAGGGACCTGTCCGGGGTGAAACCGCATAGCAGACATTCTCAAACGCATGCGTGTTCTCTTACTCCAATACGTTATATGGCCTGTAAATGGTGCACCTCACCATCGTCCTAGCAGGTGTTTCCATCTACAAAGCACTTACTTGGCGGAAAGTGATAAATTAATTGAAAGTGTGATTGGTCTTGAAGGTAGTGGAATCAACGCATTTTAAAATTCACGATGAAGTGGTCGACGGTCTATTACCTACGACTGTATCACTGGTCTGCCTGACTTGAGATAAGCAAGTGCGCGTGTGTTAACCAAACGCAGGAGCATTGCATCAAGTCCAAACAGAGTCTCACTTATGCAGTATGGGGCTTTTGGCGGCTTAATGTTGAGCTACAACTAACCTCGTTGGGACCCCAGTGAACTGACGGGAAGCTAGAAAGAACCAGTTAATAAAGGCGAAATCCGTTCTACATCCTGCACCACACTCCAATCTCACCTTGGGCACGATGTTCAGGATGCTGATCCGTCCCGATAATTTGGATTACTCACAGTTTGTTAATAGTGTCGACAGTATGAATAAGCGCATATCTAGAAGAGGACACAATGTGCATACGTCAATCGCGAGCACGTAAGGAACTCGGTGCACACTTACTTGTTCGTTGACGCTAGAGTTAATGGTAAGTTCACACACACTAATAGCAAATTACTGCCACTTAAAATATTCCTGTACGTTTCATCCAGAGAATTATTTGGGGTGGACACCAAAGTAACGTAATTTTTGTGCAAAATGGTATGGTACAAACAATAAAAGCACATCTGGTAAGTGCTTAATAAGCAAGTTTAAATGAGTGATTGTTGAAAAAAACGTTTGGCTCACAGAAGCGGAAAAACTGAAAAATCAGAAATGGCGTCGTAAACCATAAATATCAATGACATACTCATAGCATAAGTATCGCAGGAAAAATAACCTAAGCGGATCACCGTCAGCTGCATTGTCTTGAGTGGAGTATGTTGTGTTAATCAGTGTTCTTTGCTTTGTTTCTAGCCTATCTCCATTTAACAGTTTAGACCATGAGTTAATTAGCTGATGGAATGATTTATTGGTTTATGTGAGGAAAAATACCCAAGTAGGTATAACTACTGATTAAAATTTTGGAAAGCTTTTCTGAACAGCAAAATGCCTGTAAAATTCTCTCGGAAGCATGCTAGTAGGAAATTGCTGCTGCTCTCTTGTCTGCTGTTTCACCCTTCTTCTGTTAAAGGTTAACAGTTCTAACTCAACTTATGAGAAATTACCTGACTATGACAAAAAAGGTGAATTCTATACAGCTGTGTATGGGTGTGTGTCTGAAATACGGTTGTGATAACGTTCTTGCCGGTATGTATACAGCTGTCAAGCCTACTTAGGTTCATGCGTTGAAAGGAATATTTGAACTAACTGAATAACAGTAGTATAGTATACACTAATGTTTGTCAACACGTTTTAAATTTTCTTTTGTAATCTCAAATCCAGGATTTGATAATGGTCTGTGCTTGTTGATGTTACGACACATGGCTTGTATCACCCAAATAATGAGCAGACTGTTTTATCTGTCGATGTGGTTCGTTATTTCATTGGTTTAACAGAAATGAATTGAAATGAAAACGCAAGAATTCTAGTTACCCCAAAAGGACTAACCGAAATCATGTTCTAACCTAGTACAAAATTAGAGAAAATATATTAATTCAACATCGGTTTAATTCACTCCGGAATATGTTCAACCCTGAAGCATTCGTGATTTGTGTAAGATACAAAGCGGCCATCTTCACTCTGGTTGTCCGTAACACTTGCGGACCAACTCTTGGACGTCGTGATGACACCGGGGATGGACAATGTTCTTCTGAAGTAAGTGTTCCAGCACCAGTCCTGAAAAAAGAAACAAAACAAACAAACATGAGCCAAAGACCCAGTAAGACATGCACACGACTTACACAAACGAAAACTAAAAAGGTGTCAACAACACAGCAGCACGCCTTGTTGCACAATTCAAATTCCGCCCGCTGGCGCTTGCTGGTTTCGACTACACATTTCACTTGTTCCATTGATTAACTAACTAGGTGGCAAAGACGGCAAAACAAACACCCAAGCTTGCTCTCGTTTCCTTCATTGTGGAATCACGGCTAATCACTCTTCGGTCATGTGGCATTAAGATTCGTCAGGATAGAGGTCGTGCGTGTGTTTGGCAAGTGGTTCTGCATAAATCGATAAGACCCCTTTTTGCTGCTTTTTATCCAGGGAAAAACAAGTTAACTAACGCAAGACAGTTTAGATAACTTACAAAATTCATGCCATTAACTATAAATACGGCCAGCATCTCAAAAAACTAATGCATTTCATGGGATGTGATAACCGAGATTGCCCACAGTGTTCCTAGTAATAGCGAACCATGGTCGGTTATAACGGAACAAACACGGGTGGACTTAGGTAAGTGATCTCGGAATTTAGTCGATAAAGCACTCAGCTTACAGCTTGCGTCGCATAGTCTAATCGTGTGAAGTATGCTGTTATGACTAAACTGTTCTATTATGTCTCTACTTTCTTACCAGAATTTAAAAATCAGTCTCCCGTACTTTGCTTCTAGTCGAACCGCTCGTCTGTAAAAAGCATTTTTTGGCTCCGTATCATTCTCCGTCTTCAACGTTATGTTAATCAAAACACTCCTGAAGACAGACTCAAGAATGTACAGTTTTCAATTACCTGCCAGTCCACTGTTGACCACTGATCATTGACAATTATTGTCAAGATAGGTGGTGTATGGTGTTGACGGTTACAATACGTTTGCCGTAACCAAATATCTTTCTGACTGTGTTGTTGGCTAATAGTCACGTGATCATCCATATAGGTGTGGTCACTTATTCTTGGAAATTGAGCCGTAAAATTAAAGCGAGTGCGTTTTGTCTACAAAAGAATACTGAGTCATTTACACTGTTTAAACAATTACTGTTGGCACCGATAACAGACCCAGAGAACATGGACCTTTAATCTTGCAACCGTCCACTTATTAATTAATGAATTATCCGCCAAATGCACGAAGCGTGCAACATTGCATTTTATTCCATTGAGAGCAGGCTTACATTTTTCTTCACGACTGCATGGTAGTTGAGCGTCAGTGAGAACCACTGATGTATTGCTGTCTGTGATGATGATGATGATGATGATGATGATGATGATGATGATGATGATGATGATGATGATGATGATGATGATGAT